>PVJS01004348.1:0-69620 GCA_004027185.1 Glis glis
ACCGCAAAAAAAAAAAAAAATAAGACTAGAAAGGGCAAATATTCTTCCAGGGTCTCTGCGAGTAAAATTACTCTTGATTGCTAAATAACTCTTTATTGTATTTAAATAATTCTATATACGTATTTTCTCGGTGACCAAGTTCAATGCTTACAAAAGTGGCTTTTGTTACCATTAGACAGCATCACCCTTCTATAGAAAAAAAAGTATTTAGTAGTCGCTCTAATGAGTTATAACAAGCTAGACTATTTGATTGTCCAATAAAAATGAAAAGTCTCTTACATCTGTCATCAATTTTATCACTCCTATAGTTACAACCCAACTCTAAGAAATAATTAATCTTAAAATTCCCTACCCCGTGTGCGTCTGAGGTGCTCGGGAAATGGGTTTACCCTGACGTGAGAGGTGGTGGTAAGGGTACTGTGCATAGTTTCATTCCCTTCCACAGTTCCAGTAGTTGACCTTATAACCAGGACTTCCTGGTTCCTAATTTCTAGGCAAACAACATTCCTTCTTAAGATCGAATGGAGATACATTTGATGAGTCAGAAAACTCTACAACCCGGAAGAAGATGCCAGGGTAGCTGACCCAAACCCAGCAAATATTTGAGATTTAAAATGTCTAATAAGCCGGGCGTGGTGGCGCACGCTTGTCATCCCAGTACTTGGGAGGCTGAGACCTGAGGATCTGGGTTCATGGCCAGCCTCAGCTACTTAGTAAGGCCCTCGGCAACTTAATGAGACCCTGTTTCAAAATAAAGAATAAAAAAATAGGGCCGGGGTGGAGCTCAGAGGTAGAATGCCCCTGGGTTCAATCCCTAGTACCACAAAATAAATAAATAAATAAATAAATAAATAGTCTGATTATTGGAGAACTGTGACAAATGTTTTCACCTAAACTAATAGTCACTATTCCAAGACACTTACCATAACCAATCAACAGCGAAGGTTAACTCAGTAGTACCCAGCTCAATGGGGCCAATGGCAGAAACCCAGTTAATAACCCAACACATTCCGATTGTTTGATATAAGAGGTTGCTGGGAGTGTGACTTTTTCAAAAGAGCCATTTAATTACATACCCCAATGTCTACACTTAGCCATTCTCTAAAATATATTTTCCCAATTTCAGCATATACCCCTTCTCTACTCTCAATTAGCTATTGCACTGGGCCTTGGCTTCCAAGCCCCATAAGTAATAGTAACTTAATTTTCCAAGCCATAAATCAAGGAAACGTATGCGCAGAGCACATGTGCCATTTGTTTTTAATCAGGGGCAGCCCGGGACGCAGAGTCGGAAGCTTTAATTCAGAGGGCTCCTAGGCCTTTCTGGAGGGAGAAACCTTCTGGCTTCTGAGAATTCCCTTAGTGAATGTTTTAAGTATCCTTTTGGCAAAAGTTTGACTATATAAAACATCTCATATGGACTCCTTTAATTCACTGACCTATACACACCGCCCTTCACCTCCGCTCTAAGATTAAAAGCAACATTTAAGAACGTTCTTACAGCCACGTATTCTCCTGTATTTTTATTATTTTTAAAGTGATGCTGTTGGGAAAGGGGGCACGAGAGAGGGGAGTTAAGAGGTGCTCGATTCCTAGAAATTAGATGGAAATGGACCCGCTCTCACAGTTGCACCAAGAGGGTTTAGAGTCAGTGCTGCCCTGAGAAAGAAGAGAGAACCACACGAAAAGTTTCTAAAGACTAAGTTCCTAGCATACTACGTTATGAATAAAAAGGATTTTTCAGGCACTTCCTATTACCCTCGCATTTCATATATGAGGACAGATACCCAGAGAGACTTTAAAACCATAGGATGGCCATAAGCTTACTGGTGCAGAGCTGAGAGTGCAACCCCATTATTCTAAACCCTTCTGCACTGTGTCCACAACAACAGACGTCTTTAGAGACATTCAGGTGGCTTATCCACCTCATACACAATATAGAAATATTTAGAAGTTTCTAATTGACCGGCATTGGCTGCTTCATCCAAACATATTGTAGTACAAGTTGAGAACATCAAATATCAAGAGAAATATCTAAGAAGCTATCCGAGTAAGAAAACAATACTGATCATCTACCAAAGAAGGAAAATCATACTGAAATTAGGGTTTTCATCATATCCAACTTAAGAATACAGTGAGCATTTTAAATGCAGAAGTACTTTTACATTTTTAAATGCTAGAAGAAAATTTATTTCAGCTTATAATTCTATAATTTATCATTCAAAGATGAATTTGAAAGTTTTCTACGTATATAAGACAGTAAAACTCCTATAAACATCCTGAAAGAATTAAAACATTATATATACATCAGCAGCAAGAAAGATGAAATGATTTTACATATAAAATCATTTTATATGTTTATAGAAATACATAAGAATATATTTGTATATATTTATATAATATATATTTATATTAAATATATTTATATTTCTATAAATATATTTTATATTTTAAAAATATACTATATATAAAAATCATATGTGTTTTATAAACATATTATATATTAAATATAATATATAAAATCATATATATTTTATAAATATATTGCATATATAAAATCATATATATATATATATATATATATATATATCAGCAGCAAGAAAGACAAATCCAAGAGGATGTAAGAGATGGCAGAACCAAAGATGAGAAATGATTTTAGGAAAATGTAATGCGAAGTTTAGCAAGCATTGATTGGAAAGAAATATGAGGAATTAAACTTCTGGGAGATATCAGTTTCACCCTTGAGGTAGTGGGAGTGGAAAAGGAGGATAAGAAAGTAAAAATAAAGAAAATAAGGCAAATATCCAGTGTCTGGGCATATAGAAGTATTTACATTTGCAAACCAATTTGCGGGGTAACTCAGTAGAATTTATTAACATTTAAAATGTGCATTTCCTATGACCCAGCGATTCTTTTACTTCTTGGGTGTTATCTTTCATGCGGTATATGCAAAAGCGTGCAGAAAGCCCAAGGGTTTCATGGCATCAATTGTTGTCAATCATGGAAAAAGTTTAAGAATAGAAGCCATCTCTCAGCCAGAGAGGATAGCTAAAAGTAGGAAAAATAAAAAAAAGAAAGAAAAAATAAGGTACACCAGGTCTATGGATTCCAAAGTAGCAATTACAAAAGCAAAAGCAAAAAGAAACAAACAAATAAAAAAAAAACAAACAAAAAAACCAAACACAGATGGGCTTGGCCCAGAAAGATCTTTAGGGTATATTTTTCAATACAAAACTCAGGTCACGTGTATACGCCCAAGGAAAATATAAAGTACTGGATACAATGTGTGTTTATATACTGGGTTTTATTTGAACTGTATCAGTCCATTCATGCATGTGAATGGACAGAATTGTGTGGACGAGCCACAGTTTTGCATTATCCACACCAAGCACGCTCTCCCTTAGTGCCACGGAGTGACCCATTTCCTCATTTACTGGTTTCTTTTCCTCTGATACCTATCATCTATTTGTTGAACAAACTTTTGTATGCAAGACTTTATGCCAGACCCTATGTGGCCTATGCTTTCCTTCAGCTTACTTTATATTACAGGAGCCAAAATATTTATTTAAAATGAACATAGTTTACAACAGGATTCATAGTCTACGAGAGCTATAGCATCAAAGAAGATTAAAAGTCGAAGAGAGGGAGAAGTTGCTCTAGTTGAAGGTTTTGGGGTGACCTTCCTAAATGGGTTGGTTCTTGGAGGAGCCATACTTTGTCAATAGAGGATGTGGAAGAACATTCTGGAAGGAGTAATAGAATGCCCAGTGGGCTAGCGACATGGATATACCCAGCCTCGTTGAGAATGTAAATCTTCCAATATGTCAGTAGAGCCTGTGCTTAAAAATGTGTACATTTTTTATTATAGAGAACAGGGAGCCACCGAGGACTAGAAATATCATTAGGTGTTTGTTTTCAGAAACTTCGTTTGATAATCCAGAAGATGGCTATTTGAGCACATGAAGACTGTTGCTAAAATTTCATAGGAATCCAGGTGAAGGATAACAGCAGGGTCACGGGATCAGAGCAGAGGAAATTGATGTGATACATATTTCAGAAGGATGAAATTGACAAAACATTACCACATACTTTGGGGGCAGTTATTTCCAAGTTATTTCTAAATTGTCCTTTCTGTTGCTATTTATTCCTTCTCTCTTTTTGTCCTAGTGTCCCTGGAGGCTGTGGCATCCGAGGATTCAAGAAATTTTACTGTGAGAATAATTGGTGGCACAGAAGTCTGACAAATAGAGCTGCAGATCACGGGGAACGGGAGGAGAACGCACACCTTGGGGCTCACACAGACTCTTCCAAGTTTCCTGGGGAGTCCAGTGGTCCCTAACTGGCTCTCGTGGCATCCAGGGAATACAATCCCACACACAGATGCCTGCAGCCACAGGCTGGGGACTCCTGTAATTGGTTACATTTGGCACCCAAGGTCTTACCACAAGCTGGCAGGGGCTGTGTCACACACAGAGAAAGACGTGTCTGTGGGCATGGCGTGCTCCTGAGCCATGGTCTCTCAGCGGGAGGTGGCGGTGACTCAGGGTGGGGGTCACTCTGGAGCAGGCCTGGAAAGGGGCTGAGGTTTGGTCTGTGTTCACACCCTCAGCGCTGGCTACTTTGCTTAACCTCAGAAGGGTGGATTGTAAGATTGGGAATGTTACAAGGGGAGACCTCCAGGGGACACTGGGTATCTTCTTTGCGGGATCCCCACTTCTAGTCTAGGTTGAGCCAGAATGAGAAGGGAAATGTAAAAGTCTTTGGTAAGGCATAGAGAATCAGTTCCATTTCTTATAACCTCTTATGTTCCAAAAGAAAAAAAATTACGTAATTTATGAAAGAAAGGTTGGTTATCGGTGTTGCGTATGTCTTGCTTGGTATACTGATAACCTCGGTCTCCTCCAGCCACGTCCTTTGCAGCTCATGTGTTAGAGGCAGATCCTTGTGTGTCTGTGTGATGTATCTACATGGACACGTTTGTCATGCACATGAGATTATGTCAGCGTATTGCCCCATCCTGGGATGATGCCAGGGCCCAGATGAAGAGCAGGAGATACCGCAGAGAAAGAAGTAATCCCATCCACTTAGGTCTTGCTTTCCAAAGCTTGCTTGATCCTCTGCAGGCACCCACATAACACGCTACTTAATCCACTATTTCCTCTTTCTCCTTCCTACCTCTGCTTGTTACTATCCTGTTATATGCCTTCTTTGAGTTCCTCGCTTTATTCTTTGTTTTGGATTTCTCTTATCCCTCCCGTGTGTGTAGACACTGAAATGAGCAAGGATTAATTGAATATTACATTGATTTCTGTGTGTGGGTTTAAAATGAAAACATGTGAGCCGTGGTAGTGCACGCCTATCATCTCAGTACTTGGGAGGCTGACACAGGAGGCTCGCAGGTTCGAGGACAGCCTCAGCAACATAGCCAGACTCTTAGCAACCCTGTTTCAAAACAAAAAAAGATGAAACAGGGCTGGGGGTGTAGCTCGGAGGTAAAACTCCCCTGGGTTCCATCCCCAGTAACACACACATATACAAAAAAAATGCGAATAAGTGAGAGAATGTGTGTGCGTGTGTGTGTTTGTGTGTGTGTGTGTGTAAGAAAGAGAATAAGCAAAATCGCATGAGAATTTGTTGCTTGTGAGAGAGATATTAGGCGCAAACAAAATATACTATTAAAAACAATAACAACAAAGCAAATTTCTTTTTTTTTTTTTTGCGGTACGGGGGATTGAAACCAGGGGTGTTCTACCTTCACGCTACACCCCCGGCCCTATTTTTTATACTTTATTTTGAAACAGGTCTCACGAAGTTGCAGAGGGCCTCATTAAGTAGAGAGAGAGAAAGAGAGAGAGAGAAACAGGGAGAGAGAGAGGGGGAGCTGAGGCTGGCCGCGAACCCGAATCCTCTAGTCTCTGCCTCCCAAAGTACTGGGATTAAAAGCGTGCGCCACCACGCCCGGCAAAAGCAAATTTCTTGATTGCTGACATTTTTGCCTTCCAAGGGCGCTCAGATATTTCATATTGGGGGGATGGCATTTCATAATATTCCTCTTTACTTACAAAGACTGGTGGGGTAGGAATACTTTGTTATATGTAAGGATTTATGGTACACATAAAATTATCTTTAGCCAGGCATGGTGGCGCACGCTTGTAATCCCAGTACTTGGGAGGCCGAGACAGGAGGATCCGGGTTTATGGCCAGCCTCAGCAATTTAGTGAGGCCCTCCGCAACTTAGTGAGACCCTGTTTCAAAATATAGAATAAAAAAATAGGGCTGGGGGTGTAGCTCAGAGGTAGAATGCCCCTAGATTCAATCCCCAGTACTGCCAAAAAAAAATTATCTTTGCTAAAGCAAACTTAATGAGTTTAAGAACAGCCAAGGTGGGCAGACCAGACGCTTTTGAACTGGGAAGTAGAGAACTGTACTATTTTGCATAAGAAATGAGTAGCCAACCAGGGAAGGAGAAATTTGGAGACTCGCCATGAAAGACGGAAGTCCAAAACAGGACAGAGTCTCAGAACAAGGAGACAGCCGCTAAGCCCCTTCATCCAATGGAATTTTATTTTATTTTATTTATTTTTGTGGTACTGGGTATTGAAAACAGGGGCATTCTAGCTCTGAACTATACCCCCAGCCTTATTTTATTTTAATTTTGAAATAGGGTCTCACTAAGTTGCTGAGGGTCTCACTAAGTTGCTGAGGCTGACCTTGAAACGATGATCCCCCTGTCTCAGCCTCCCAAGTACTGAGATTGCAAGCATGCGCCACCACGCTTGATTTTTGGTCAATGGAATTTTAACGCTGGCATGTGCTCCCTCGGTTACTGTGATATCTCACAACGAAACTACCTTGGTCCATTGTCTAATTCCAAACTTGTTTAGCATCAAACTTCCTTATGCATTGGTGATACAGCACTATCTCTAGGTGGTCGTCAGGGAAATTCAAGGCAAAGGGAGCACCCATCAGAGACATCATCGAGAAGGAATGTACTAGGAGAGCAAGAACTTGAAGAGTCACTCTGAGACGCTCAAGCTCCTTTGAAAAGCCCAGGTATTTTAAGAGAGAGGTCCTTGCCTTTCGTCAGAGGATCAAGGCAATTTTTCATGAAAAAGTTGTCCTCAGAAAGCTGAAGGATTTGGGAGAGCTGGCAAGGCCATCTAAGGCAAACTTCTCTCTTACATACACACACAGAGGCACACAGATACACACACACACACAAACACACACACACACACACACACACACACACACACACACACACTAGCAGGCTTATCTGATGCTCCTGGAGATCTTACTAAGTGTTATCAGATACATTAATCCCCGCTGCTACTCAACAGAAATGCTGGTCTGCATGGTGTTGCAGATTTGAGAGACACCTCAACTGGCCATGAAAGCCCAGCCCAGCAGTAGAGGCTGCACTCTACCTAAGACCTCAGCTTCAGGGACTTTTGGGACCTTGTTGATTGTTTACTCTGCCCCTGGCAACTTAGTGAGGTGTGGCTCCCTGGACTGGATTCCCAGTCATTCTTGCTGCTCTGGAGTCTGTCCATGTCTTGAGGTATGCCTCAGCTCCCCCAAGGTCAATTTGATTCGATCTAATCGTTTTTGCTGCTTGTTAAATAAAAGGCAAGAGGTTAAGTATCTAGATCCCCTGGTCTCATGTCCCTCCATAATAGAAACAAAGCGAATGAGAATTTGGTGGAGATGAGCCACTCCCAGACTCCTCAGCCCATCTCTAAGTTTCTGCCTCTTTTGTGCCTGGGTCTCACGGGAGGGCAAAGTTCAGTGTTTGCTGCATTGAGCTGATGTGAGAAATACTCACATCTGTCTTTGTCTTCGCTCTGTTCCCCTGTCGACTGCATGGTTCTCTCACCTCTTCCTCCGGGTACCCACATGTCTACAAGCTTCAGAATGGAAAAACAAAGAGAAAACAACAAAAAAAGTCCCATTTCTCACAACCCGTTAGAAGATGGGAATAAGCTGAGCTTTCTATAATGTCCCGAATGGATAAGAAGGACCCCAAACATATGGAAAATATGGAGAATAGGGTCTAAGTAATAAAAATAAAAATAAAATAAATTGGGAATGCCAGTTCCTGGTAATGATTTGTTTTCACTGTAACTGAGAACTACCATAAACCTGCGATTAATCACACATTTATGGTGAAGGTAAGCTGGGAGAATTAGGGGGCTCGCTGGGACTCGGGCTATTACTGCAGCTGCTTTTCATTGATGAGATCTGAGTTCAAATCTCCACCAATGTTACAAATGAAAATGTCATTTCGAAAGTTAATTAGCTCCATGCAATAAATACTGGCTACTTGATTGATGTACCTAAAAAATCACTTACCCAGGAAAAAAAATGTGTGTATATATGTATGCATATTATATATATAGCCCGTTAGGAAAGTCAAGCCAGTCAGAAAGTCAGACATTATTTAAACAATTTGCTTTTCTTAATAGTCCAACCACCTGCAAGTAAATAGAATTTATTAAAAGAAGGTGGAGCTTCTAGTCGTTGGGGCACATGAAGGAATGTCTGAACGTATTAAGAGCTGTAGAATTTTAGAACTAGAAAAAAAATTAATCTTTAAAAGCTATCAAATTGAATCCTTATTTTTATAAAGGAGGGAATAAAAATTGGGGAGGTTAAGGGACTTTCTTAAGTCACACAATTAACTGGTGGGAAAGCAGGGCTGGATTCCAGGTGTCCTGGAAATTGCATGGGTGCTCTGAATTATTCCCATGCCCCCAGCTCTTCTCCCCTCCCGGCTGTGAAGCTCAGCCTCTCCCACAGTTCATCCGCATGACCTTCTCTTGGTGTGCCCTGCGCTTCAGAAAGTTCTACCTTCTCTTGATATTAAAAACTCAATCGCAGACGAACAAGGGCAATGAATATACTCTGTCCCTTTACGCCAGACCTCCTAAACTGAATTCAGAACACAGTGGGGGATTCGGGGAGAGGGGTAGTTTGTGAAGTAGGCTTACAAGTAGGGAATTGTGAGCTATATTACATTTAGTAAGGGAGAAGACAGTTATCCCGCCTACACCAATATTCTGGAACCATTTTAGTCTGGGCCACTGAGACACATGTCAGTCAGGGAGAAGTTCTAGGTCACTTTGTTTGTTTATAAATGGAAGGTGCTCTTGACCATGAAAGATTGCTTTTTGTGTGGTATTTCATTTGGTGGCAGTGTTACACGGGCAGTAATCCCTCCTAGAAATAAATATTGCAGGGCGGTGATCTCTCTTCCTCTGTCCTTGCTTTTTCTGAGAGGAATTCAAATGGAAAGCACAAATAGAGGGATATAGAAGGTTTTATTTAGGGAAGTGGGGGCCAGTGTAAAAGAAGACCGTGATAAAGGGGGGCACAGTTACTTTCCAGAAAGAAAAGTCTGAAATAGGCATTCTCTGGAGTGGAAAGTAGTGCGGGGCTCTTCATGTAGAAAACCTTTTATTCTTCTCTAGACACCTCCTTTTTTCGTGTTTATTTATTTGGGGTTGGTCGATTGTCTTTTTTGTGTGCCATACTTTAGTATATCTGTGCTGTTTTGGCCATATTGGAAACTTTCCTACGGGCCAGCGGTCTAAGTGGGACCTTGCATTTCTCTAACTGCAGCTATTTCCATTTCTAAGGGCCTGCTTCGCTGTGACCCTTGGATCCAGGTCTGTCCCAATCCTGCCCACCTGCTCATCTAGCTACCCAACAGCAATGTGGCTTTCCTAAGACCACTGAAGCCAAGTCTGAGCGATAGAGGAGGCCTCCCTGCAGACCCATGGGGGGGGGGGCTGCCCCACACAGCAATAGTCACACCTTGTAGATTCTTCCTCCCATGCATTTCTTATTCCCTTCACTTTTCACCATTTTATTTTTTTCTACTCAATATCTTGGGCTGCTTTGCAATGTTTCCAGGATGCAGTCCCTAATTGCTACAGGAACCTATGCTACCCTGCTAGTCTGTTCTTTTCCTTTCTCTCTCCTGTGGTTCTTAGCCAATTGCTTTGTCACTCTCTAAACTCTACCTAACTTCAATTCTTCTAAAGCACCTGGCTCTTCTCTGCCTCAAACCCTTTTGTCATGCATTTTCTTTTATCTCGAAGGTTCCTATCTCTTTATGGATTGAAATAACCCCTACACATCCTTTGGATCAAGGGACCCTAACCTTCAAGAGTAGTTTGTATCCTCTCCCACATGCACTGAGAGCTTCCCGCCCTTCTGCCCCGAGGGCAGGGATCTACAGGGATTCTTCCATGCCATTCACAATAGCTGAACAACACTCATTCTCCACCATGTTTGTTGCATGAATTAATGAATAGAGTAAATAAATTAATAAGTGTTATGGTTTGGACTTGGAATGCCCCGCAAAAGCTCATGTGTTAGGCAAAACTGCAATGTATGTCTGGATCAAGAGGGATCTGACCTCAGGGTGGATTAATCCATTTGACAGATTAGTCATTTGAATGGACTTACTGGGAGGTAGTGAAAACAATAGGTTGATGGGGCATGGCTGGAGGAGGTAGGTCTTTGGGGGACGCTATCTGTCCTTGGCCCCTTCCTCTCTCTTTCTCTCTGCTTCCCAACTGCCATGAGCTGAGCAGCTTTCTTCTGCCATACCTTCCCGCCATGAAGTTCTGCCTTGCCTCAGACCCAAAGCAAGGGAGTCGGCCAGCCACGGATGGAGACCTCTGCAGCCAGGAGACAGAAGAAGCTTTTCCTGCTCTAAGTTGTTGTCTGGTGTTTTGGCCACAGCGACACAAAGCTGATGATGAACACAAATGCCTTCTAAAATCCACAGAATAAAATCCTATAAGAAGGATGGACATATGTCTTATTGTTGGGAAGCAGCATCCTTGGGGTTGAATTTACTTGAATGGATTAAAAATTGCATTGTTACAGAGCTAGAAAAAAAGTTTATGTATGAAAATAATAATAGCCTTACACTGAGTACAAATAAGCATGGGAGAATGTGATCATTTGTGATGTTACTTGTAATTAAAAAAGTATACATTTGTATCTTTTGAAGTGCTGAAAGGAAAATAGTACTTTATATTATTTATCATATCACTTTTTGTAAGTATTGAATATATTCCTGTTTTTTTTATTAGTGCATTGCAAACATACATCTTGAAGGATTTCAGGGTGGTTGACTTATACATGAACTCATCGGTCAATTAGCCCTCCCCAATTTCCACCCCCGCCTCCCCCCCCTCCTTCCCATTTTCAGCATAGTAGTTGACTTTGATATCTTTGTGTAAGTCCATCCTGTGGTCCAGTTTGTTTCCCTCTCCTTCCCTCCCATCTCCCCCAGTTAGTTCACCTTCTTCACTCATCTGAGGTTTTCTCTCTGTCTGTGGTTCCTCCTGTGCAAGGTCGTAGCTCATTCTCCCCTGACCTAAGCACTGAGGTACTATGGGGTGGGGCCAGGGGCTCCACCCTCCCCACATCCTCAGTGATGGGGTGAAGGGTTCTCCAGGGGTGGGGCCCAGGGCTCACCCGTTGTATGTCTCTAGCACCAGGTGGGAGGGGCTCTCCGAGGGCAGGGCCAAGGGCTTGCCTGCCCTGCGTCCTCAGTGCCGGGGGTCTCCAGGGATGGGGACCCTCCCCGTGTCCCCAGCACCGGGGGATCTCTGGGCGCAGGGCCAATGGCTCACATGCCCCGCATCCCCAGTGCCGGCAGGAGGAGTTCTCCAGGGGCAGGGCCAAGGGCTCACCCACCCCACGTTGACAGCACCAGGGGGAGTGGTGCTCTGGGTGTGGGG
Organism: Glis glis; assembly: GCA_004027185.1. Taxonomy (NCBI): domain Eukaryota; kingdom Metazoa; phylum Chordata; class Mammalia; order Rodentia; family Gliridae; genus Glis; species Glis glis. Next base: position 11,763 of record PVJS01004348.1, read on the forward strand.
CCGAGGGCTCGCCCGCCCCATGTCCCCAGAGCTGGGGTTCGTGTCCCCAGTGCTGGGGGGGTCTTTGGGGGGTGGGGCCAAGGGCTCACCCTCCCCGTGTCCCCAGCGCCGGGGGGAGGGGTTCTCTGGGGGTGGGGCCAAAGGCTCACCTGCCCTGCATCCCCAGCACCAGGGGTCTCTGGGGGCGGAGCCAAGGGCTCACCTGCACCACGTTCCTTGTGCTGGGGGGAGGGGTTCTCTGGGGGCGGGGCCAAAGGCTCACCCGCCCCTTGTCCCAGCACCAGGGTTCTCCGGGGGCGGGGCCAAGGGCTTGCCCACCCCACATCCCGAGCACCAGGAGTCTGGGGGTGGGGCCAAAGGTTTGCCTGCCCAGCATCCCCAGTGATGGAGGGGGGCTTCTGGGGGTGGGGCTGGGGACTGACCAGCCCGTGTTCTCTGTGCTGGGCTGCTGGGGAGGGGGCCATGTCTCATCTACATATGTCCTCAGTTCTGGGGTGTTCCAGGACAGTGTTGGGCTGCTCATGGGGGGCTGTGGCTTACTGGGTCATGTTCTCAGAGTTGGGCTGCTCCTGTGTATGGCCATCTCTTCTTTTTCTCTCCTCATCGCACTGTTGCAGGGGCAAAGGCTCATGGCCCACACCTTGAAATCATCATCGTTGTAGGTGGAGGTCTGGATTGAATTGGGCTTCTGGAGTTGGTCGGTTTCAATGGTGGTCTATAGTCACAGGTTTCATAAGGATCTGCTGTCTCTTTGCTGTTGGTCTCTGGGAGTTGCGGTATAGGTGTGGCCCTGTATTTTCGTTGCTGAGCTGTTCCAGGGGGCCATGCTGTGTTCATCCAGGTCTTCAATGCTGTGGTGTTCTGCACCAGTAGTAGGCTATTCCGGGGGGCCATGTTTCATCTGCTCTTTTTCTCGATGTTGGGGTGCTCCTATGCCTGGCCGCCTCATCCATGTCTCTCTGTGTCACTTTATTTGCAGGGGCTGAGGTTCGCGTCCCACCCTTTGCAGTCGCCACCGTTGTAGGTGTGAATTTTGTTCAACTTGGGTTTCATCATGGTCTGATGTCGACTGCTTTCGATGATGGGCTATAATCACTGGTTTCACAAGAATCAGCTGTTTCTTTGCTGGGGGATTCCGGGGGCCGCGGTGCTGGCGTGGCTCAGCCAAGATGGTGCCTTTGTCTCTGCTTACCAGGTGAAATGCTTTCAGCTCCCTACCACCCTCCGCTCTTTCCACTGCCTCGCATCCCGCTGCACTTTGTCTCCCATTGTTTTGTTGAGTTTTAGCTGCCTTTGTTTTCTTGTCAGGAAGCAGTCTTCCCGCCCATTGAGCTCCGACTCGGAGCACGGGCGAGACACTGCTTCTCGCTATCCCGCCATCTTCTTGCTCTCTTCCTGTTTATTTTTCTATGTTCTCTTTTGTAGCCTGATGAAGTGTTTCAAACAGAACTGCATGTATAAAATAAGAGTAAATGCCCTACATTGTGTGATGCTGCATTGTGTGATATATGAACCTGTGTGCATATGTTAAATTTTGTCTCTTGAAAATAAAGTAAAACAAACAAGATCTATCTTTAGTAGGTTGGTATATCAATTCAGAAAAGAGAAATCTAGGTGAATAGAATACAGATTTCCAGTAACATCACTTATCTCCTTCAAGTATTATTGTTGTTTTCTGAAAACATTGTTGTAAGGTAGACAGAAAGATTATTGTGTATAATAATATCATCCACAAATAGTCATTTTTTAAATTTTCTCCTTTTAAATCTTTGTACTCAATGACTTGATTTTTCTAGAACATTCTGTATGTTATAATAATATAATAATATAATAATATAATAATATAATTAATAATATAATAATATAATAATAATAATACTGGCCCCTTTTTTCTTGTGCCCAGCCTTCACAAACCTTCTTCTAGCCAATATCAGTAATGTTAGTTACTGGCTTGTGGTAGATGTTAAGTGTCTATCCAGTACTACATTACTAAATAAAAATAAGAAGAACCAGGAGGTAATGTTGAATTTTATCAAATGTCTTTTAAGTATTTTTAGATTACTTTAACAAGTAACCTTGCCTTAAACCATCTTTGTTTTGGAATAAATCCTTACTGCTACATATATATTTTAAATCAGAGTCATGTTCAACTGCATGTATTCTTATAGCCTAAATTTTATTTTTAGGAGCAATTCTTTGTCCCTATTGAAAATCTTGGAAGGACAGTATTGACTTCCCATAAAGACAAACTTTTACTATTGTCTTTTTTAAAATCACTCCTAGCCAGGCATGGTGGTGCACACCTGTAATGCCAGTACTTGAGAAGCTGAGACAGGAAGATCAAAGCTTCAAGTTCAGTGTGTGGTAACTCAGTGAGACCTTGTTTCAAAATAAAAAAGGGCTAGAGGTGTAAAAATGGGCTAGAGGTAGAATTCCCCTAGGTTCAATGCCCAGTACTACAAAATAGATAAGTAAATCAATAAATAATCACTCTCTGTTCACAAAAGTATATTCTCATTCCTCCTTCATCACCCTAATTTATTTTATCTATAGTCCAAATTCTATTACAGTGAACTGGAGGGGTTTCTCAAATTTCACATTTGTATTCAAATTAATTCTTTCAATCAGCATATTTTAAAGACATGTTAAAAAAAGTAGTTTCAGATCCAAAGCATCCTTACTGATAACTAATTATCCTTCAGCATTCGTGGTAGACATTTCCACTCATAACATCTAATTCAAGCTCTGTGTGAAGTGTTTAGCTAGAAAGAGAGAGAGAAACTCATCTCCCCTACTTTCTGTGCACAGGAAACTTGACAGGAGAGTGAGATGTGTTTTTCTACCCTATGGTGTTGCTACCAACAATACACCTTTGAAAAATGCACTAGGCTGTTTCCAGGGTAGCTATGACAATTGGACAGTCACAAGAGTTTGTGCCTTGAAAGAAATAAGGCCATGTCTAAAAGAAATGAGGATGTGGATTGGAATGGAAACTCAAAATCAACTCACAGCACTTGAAACCATATATTTCCATGCTATAAATGCTCTCCCATATCAGGTAAATTGTCTAGATCACTTATCTCTCGTATTCAAATTCTTGATCAGGACACATTTCCTGAGTAATTGCTTTCTACTCAGTTGACTCCCATAGCGTTAAGTGTCATTAGGTCCGTTCTGCCCAATCTTATGCACATCTCAAATCCTTTTCTGGTCTTCTCCATTCCCGGGCTGCGGCATTAGTTCAGACCAGCATCATTTTTCCCTTGGATTATTGTAATTGCCTCTATTCTGCCTTAACTGCCCGAAGTCTTGTCCTTTCCCTGCACCCCTTACAATTTATTTTCTACATTGCTTGAATAATCTCTTCTAAATGCATGCCCAAGCATGTCATTCCCTGCTTAAAATCCTTCAATTATACTCAATTGCATTCATAATACGAGCCCAGCTCTGTAGCAACAACCACTTTAAATCCTTTCTGGAATAAGACAGAGATGCATATACAAGTAGGGATGCATGCTTACATGAACTGCTTAGCAGGCGGCTCCTCGTGCAGGAGGGAGACGCTTTGTAAGTCAGCCTCTGTGTCTCTGGCCTTTTTCGTCACCCCTTCATTTCCCGCCCTGCACACACTCCAGGCAGTCTGGTCTGCCCGCATCCCTGTGAGTTAGTCTTGCTGCTGCACCCTCCTCCAGATCTGCCTAACTCTACACATCCCAAACCTTGGCTCAGATGCAGCCAGCACTACCAAGCCTTCCCCTAGGAATGGGTTCCGCCCCCTTCTAGGTTCGCCCCAGCATTCTGAGCCTTTCTCTATCAAACACAAATCCTGTTGGGTGCTGGTGCTCATTGTTCTTGGTCTGCTTGTCGGTTGCCAGACTCTGAATCTGCTGGGAACCAGCAAAACACTTGGCATTTATTAGGCACCACAATTCACACAGGAGACGTTGTCTTATTTATTTGTTTTGAAATGCCATATCAATTTTTGTCCAGTCTGTGGCTCTCTGGCAATAAATTTTATGTTGCTTCTTACAGTCTCCTGGCTGTCTGAGCCAACCTAGACTTCTGGTCCAGGGACAACTGAGCTGGTGGTCACCCAGCATCCGCCTAAAGTCATAGCCTGGATCTATGCATCTTTCCATTCCTAGTGTAGCTGTAGTGACTTTTCACTGTTTTTTACTTGTTCGTTTGCTAAAAATAGTCTGGGGAATGGGAGATTGAGAGACTTTGCTCCTCTGGAAGTGTTGACCAGAGAATTTTCTCTATGGTATTTAAAACTGTGAGACAGATAAAATAAGATTTGGGTAATTGCTTATCCCCCTTTTAGTTGTCTTGGTGTACCTTTTCCTCCTCTCAGGGTCCTGATAAAAACAAAACTTGAAAATTGGACATTCAAAGTCAACTCACAGTACGTGCCCAGAACTGCCCTGATTTCTTTATTCTTACCTGGATTCATTTCAGCTTCTCATGTAAAAATTGTCTGGATCTTGTTCCCTTAGAAACATTCAGAAAAAAAAAAGATAATTCTATCCTCTTAGTTGATGTCTAACAACTATTTAATTATGGAATTTCGGACCTCAGAAATGGACTGATGGGGAATTTGCAGGAGTTGGCACCCAGTGAAGTTATACTGCTTAGCATCCTTATTAAACATGCCATTTGAATTCCCATCTATTCTCCTTTGATTCGTTACATGGAAGCATTGAATAGCTATGCAGCAGAAACAATTCCAACTAGGGCATCTCATAGCACAAGCTTAGGCGCGCTGTAAACTGAACGCCACAGGGGAGGGTTGTAATCTGGAGGGAGAGAGACATGGCAGAGAAGGGTTAGGGGAGTTGAGATGCGCAGGGAGTTGGGCAGATGCCTCCCGGTTGTCAGGGCAACCTCTTCCCAGGATACAGCTTTAGCAGCCACCAATAATCATGGCTTCTACAGAGAAAGGGGGCATATGTCATCAGGAGACTATTAAAGGTCTCCGAAGAGTTTTTGTATTTGGGCAATTGGTTGATTCCACTGATGTGATGGTTTGAAAATATTCCCTCAATGTTCATGTGTTGGAAACTTGCTCCTCAAATTCATCTCTTAATAATATTTGGAGATGGGGCCTTTTGGATGTGATCAGGAGTAGATGAGGTCATGAGCGGGCCTCTTCCACCATGGTGGTTTTAGTTGCTTTGTAAGGAGAAGAAGAGAGACCTGAGCTGGGAGACTTGCTCTTTCTCGCCTGCCATGTGATGCCCTCTGTATGTTATGATTAAGCAGGGAGGCCCTCAACAGAGGCCAGTCCAGGCTCCTGAACTTCCCAGCCTCCACACCTGCGAGCTCTTCTTCATAAACTACCCCATCTGTAGTGTTGTTATAGCAACTATAGGCGACATTGAAACTCATCCTTGAGGACAATTTAAAAATGTGCTTTTATCAAATGTCTTCCAGCCTGCCCCTCTATTCTCAAGAATTCTTCCGCGTAGCTGTGATGTGATTTTCCACACTGATATGAGTTCTGGCAGAGCTTCTTCTCCTTGTCTCTGGCTGCCAAGACCCTGAGGGCTCAACTACATCCTATTGTCTCTCATTCCTGGAATGATGGAGGGAGAGGCACCGTAGAACCCTCTGGCTGGGCTGGAACGGTGAGCCTCATTCCTGGGCCTTTGTTTCAGCTTGAAATATACCACAAATTAATTGGGCTGTTGCAGGTAATTAAGACAGTCACTTGGATTGTGCACCCTTCCTCTGAAAAATTCCTTTAAGCTGCCAGATCTAAGTTTGGCGTATTGAAATGTCAATGATTCATGACTTTAAACAAAATAACATTTCCTTTGACTGGAATTCAGAGCTAAAGAAAATGTTTAGTTTGATTAGCACAAATGCTGTGGCCCCACATATGACTCCCTATAATAGCACATCATTTAGTACAACATAAGACTCAAGGAATTCAATGCCAAACTTTCTGTAGTTGCCCAGTGATATAATGATAACAATTATTTTGTTCTCTATTCTCAAATGGTCTTATAGAAGACAGAAATATTCTGCTATACCCAGAATATCTAAAACTACTCATTATTTTTGTCTTGATTGTTAAAATTATCTCATGTGGGAAGGAAAATGTGATCCTTTCTATTCCATCTTGGCCAGATGTGGAACTCATACATTGAAAACTTTGATAAAATTTAAATTATATATAATGTCAATTATAATAACAGTTACTGTTAAGAAACTCCACATTTCTCTCATGTATAGTTGAAGCTGATGACAAGACCTCCACGAGTTTCCATGGGAAAGAAACAACTCGTCTCTCCTGACAAAGCTCAGCTAGATCAAAGTGTTTCTTTCTTATTGATAGACCACTACTTTCTCAAGAATTATCCCTTTAAGTTGATCACATGATGTTGAGAACAAAGGTGACAGGGTGATCCCCAAAATATCTACTCAGGTGTTTTTCAGGTAAGGGATTTGTTGGAGTTTTGTAATGGGGACCCACTTCAGAACACCCAACTCTGGCTCTAATAGATGGTCGGTTTCATAGATGACCTTTTTCTCCTCTCCCCTTTCGGTCCTCCCTCCTACCTTCTCCCTCTGTTAACAAACAACATGTTCTCATCAGTTTACTGACCGAAGGATTGAAGATCTGATGCTCAGGAGTTTGAAAAAGGAATCAACTCAAGGACTGTGTAGACATGAATTGTGTCTTTCTGATAAGCACACCTGTGTGATGTGCTGATAGGCTAGCTCTTAAAAGGGACATTCTTTCTTCTGCTCAGGGAGAATTGGGACTTTTTTTCTTCACTGTATGTTCACTGATTTCTCTGGTTTGCTAGCAAATCAACAAAATTCCTTTTCCTTTCCTTCCAAAGGTTTGTCCCAATTATTTGATTGGGGCAAGTAGCAAATTTACAGTTTGAATGTGTCCCTTCCAAAATTCAGGTGTTGGCAAGGTGGTACTATTGAAAGATGGGGTCTTTAAGAGGAATTAGGCTATGAAGGCTCATGAGTGTGATTAAGGCCCTTTTTTTTCGGTACCGGGGATTGAACCCAGGGGCATTCTACCTCCGCAGTACACCCCCAGCCCTATTTTTTTATACTTTATTTTGAAACCGGGTCTCACAAAGTTGTGGAGGGCCTCACTAGGTAAAGAGAGAGAGAGAGAGAGAGAGAGAGAGAGAGAGAGAAGGAGAGAGAGAGAAAGAGAGAGAGAGCTGAGGCCAGCCGCGAACCCAAATCCTCCAGTCTCCGCCTCCCAAAGTACTGGGATTACAAGCGTGCGCCGCCACGCCCGGCTGATTAAGGCCCTTATAAAGCAGCTTGGGACTCTTGTCCTTCTTCCTTCCGCCATGCAAAGACATACATTCCTCCCTCCAGAGGACACAGCCCTCACCAGGTAACTGAAGCTGCTGGTGTCTTGAGCTTGGGTTTCCTCGTCTCCAGAACTGTAAGTAAATTAGATCCTTTACAAATTACCCAGTCTCAAGAAGTCTGTTCCAGCAACACAAAAGGTACTGACAGACATTGGTACCAAAGAAATAGCGTGCTGCTGTAGCAAATACCTAAAGCTCTGGAAGTGGCTTTGGAACTGGTTAGTGGGTAGAGTTTGGACAGTTTGAACTGGATACTAGAAAAAGCCTGAGTTGTGTGAGCCCAGTGTTTAGAGAGGTTGGTGAGGGGTCAGAAGAAGATGGAGACAGGGAAAGCCTGATTCCTCAGCCATTGTGAACAGAATGTTGATAGAAAGGATTACGAGGAAGACCATGTTCATGTCGTCTCAGATGGAAATGGGGAACAAGGCACTGGATACCAGAGGAAAGATCATTCTTTTTATAAAGTGACAAGTTGGCTGAGTTATATCCATGTGCTAGTGTTTCGTGGAAAGCAGCATTTAATAGCGACGGTCTAGGATATTTGGGAGAAGACCTCTGTAAACAGCAAAGTGTGCAGGGTGCTGCGTGACTTCTCTTAACTGCTTCTAGTAAAATGCAAGAAAAGAGGAATGTGTTAAAGATGGAATTTAGAATTATAAGGGAAACAGAAGGTAAAGGTTTGGAAAACTCTATGGCTGTCTATATAAAGAATGTGAGAAAACTACGAGTGTGGCCAAGTGACCCTGTAGGAGCTTAGTAGGAAGAGAAGGAAGTCAAGTGCTACTCATCAAGACTATGGGAGAATGACTCCAAAGGCATTTCAGAGACATTTGAAGCTGTTGTTCTCATCATAGACCCAGAGTGTCAGGGCCCTGAGGGCAGACGGTTTTGACAGAGGGGCCCAGGATGCCCATAGGACATGGGGCTTGGTGCACAGGGCTACTTCAAGACTCTGTTCCCTACATTCTGGTGCACAGCTCCTTGGTCACCCCACCTGTGGCTCAGGTGGGCCCAGGTAAGGCTCAGGTACTGCTCTGGACAGTGCAAGCTATGAGCTTTGGCAGAGTCCACATGGTGCTAATTCTGCAGGCATGCAGAGTGCACAACTACTTCCACTGAGCCTGCCTGCCTTCCTTCCTTCCTTCCTTCCTTCCTTCCTTCCTTCCTTCGCTCCTTCCTTCTTTCCTTCCTTCCTTCCTTCCTTCCTTCCTTCCTTCCTTCTTTCCTTCTTTTCCTGGGAATAGAACCCAGGGCCTTGCAAATGATAAGCAAACACTCTACCACTGAGCTGTACCCTCAGCCCTTTTATTTTATTATTTTGAGACAGAGTCTTGCTAAGTTGCCCAGGCAACCTCGAACTTATGATCCTCCTGCCTCAGCCTCCTGAGTAGCTGGGATTATAGGCATTTACTACCACAACTAGCTCCACTGAAATTCCACAGGATGCCTCAGAGAGCCTTGGGCCCAGCTAGAGACTTGATTTAGGGCAGAGCCACTGCAGAGGGTCCTCGTGAAGGCAATGCAGAGTGGAATTGTGAGGGCAAAGCTACCGCAATGAACTTATATTTGTAGATCTGTCAGTAGGCAGTGCCACCCTGGGAGAGCCATAGGCATTCTGCCCCAACCTGTGATAGCTGCAGAATGGATTATGCCAAGCAAAGCCATCGAGTCGAGTTCAGGGGCCCAACCTCCATCCTAATGTATCAGTTGGTGGGACACAATGATTATGTAAACACTCAAGATATAATGTTTTTTTGTTTGATCAGATGAAAAATGAACTTAGAACTTCTTATTCCTTTCTTCTTTTTTCCTACTTCTCCCTTTTGGAATGGAAATGTCTGTCCAGTACCTGAAGCATCTTTGTATTTCTGATGCACAGAACGTGTTTGATTTCACAGGCTTGCAGCTGAGGGGCACTTGTCCTCTGGAGGAATCAGAGCTTGCTTCTTACCCATGTCGGATTTAGATGAGACTCTGGATGTTAGACTTTTGAGTTGAGGATGGAGGAGCTGATGCTCTTTAGGCTACTGGGATGAAATGGAATGGGTTCATTTTGTCCATGAGAAGGGCATGAATTTGGAGGCGGGTGTGTAGCGGGGGAGCACTATGATCTGAATGTGTCCCCTCCCAAATTCAGCTGTTGCAGGTGTGACAGTATCAAGAGGTGAGGCCTTTAAGAGGTGATTAGGCCATGAGGGCTCCTCCCTTCTGAATGAGATAAGGACCTTATGAAAGAGACCGCACTACACTGGAACCCTTTGCCCTTCTGCCTTCTGCCATGTGAAGACACGGAGTCCCTCCCCTCAGGGGGATGCAGTTCTCACCAGCTATCCTAGCCTATTGGTGTCTTGACCATGGACCTCCCAGCATCCAAACTGTGAGAAAGTAAATTCCTGCTTTTTAAAAAATTACCTAGTCTCAAGTATTCTGTTACAATAGAACAAAGTAGATTAAGATAGCATTTAACCCCTCTGATTCTTGGTTTCTTGCTCTGTAGAACGAATTAATGCCATCTTTGCTCTGCGAGGAAGCTTAACTAACCTATTTATGAGAAAACAAACAGAGAGCTCGATTCATAATAATTTTCAGCAAGTATTCATTAATTTATTCTTAAACACTTCAACAGAGATAATAGAATGATAGGTTCATTTTTTCTTCTCTTGCACTGTCTGGTTGTTGAAACTTCCTGGTGGTTTATGCAGTGGCCTCAGCACACTGCATAAATCTACAGCTGCAGAAACCAAACTCTCACATAAAATTGAAGGATTTATTTTGAGGTATTGAAAGGTTTATAGCCGAAAAAGTTAAAATTTGCCGAATCGGCATTTGGAGGCCTCTCCTTTATGCCTTGCCCCTCTTGGCTCTCCAGACCTGTTCTCTGAATTCCTGTCTCCACAGGGAGACTGGGGAGAAAACAGCGACACACCAATGGAAACGGCCAGACTGTACCTACTCTTGGCCATTGTGGTTTCGTATTTCCGCCTGAGTGGCCCTGGAAAGTTGTCGTTAGGAGGCAGAGACACATACACAAGAAAAAATGATCACTCCCTTCTTCTCTGGTGTCTGACTGCATCTTGGACTCCAGAAACTTCCATCAGTTTTCCGGACGCACTTTAGAGCACAGTGGTTAAGTTTCCAGTGCTTCCAACCTCAGCCTTTACTGCGTTGGTGGCAATCAGGGGGAAGCTGACTTAAGTTCTTCACTCTTCCATAAAACCAAAATTGGAGTTATCACTCCTATATTCAACCCATTACTCAGCATCCGTGGATCCTCCCCTGGACCCTGTGGGTTCTCCCTAGTGGCCTCCTGGTTTTCCAGCTTGCGGATTGGTTCATTGGTTAAGCTAACTGAGACAGCTCTCCCAATCTTACAATGCTTGCAGATGAACTGGCTCTCCAAGTGCAAAAAACAAAACCTAAATGCATGTGTGAAATTCCACTGAGAACAGAGGGTTGGAAGGCAGTGGGATATATTTGAAGAGTAAGTGGGTATTAACCAGAACTCTTCGGTTCGGTTCTGAGACCGGTTCACTGCGACCAGTCTGGGGGAAAAGTACTGACCTCCATCATTTCATCTGTCATGGGTAATATATCAAATCTGTAAATTCATAATTACTCATGCCTTACCTATCCTCCAGGGGTTTTCTGGGAAATGAGTGAGACAATTCATATTGCCCAAAGCTATAAAGATCTCCAAATACATCACACATAATGACTCATGGGAATGCCTGTTCCATTGGTTGGCTATTGCTACTTTTCTCATCCTCTGTCCCTTCCCCCAAATCATTAACTGTCCCCTCTTCCTTTTGTCCAAATCTTGTCAACCCTTGACATGGAAGAGAGTCTCTTTATAAGAAGGCTATCGGCATTCCCTTGCCCCATGCTATCTTTCTTATACATTTCTACTACGATTCTAGCCCAGATTCACAGAAATGATTCCAAAGGTGTGTTTGTCTTGGATCAGCTCTGACCCCGGAGCACAGTAGTAGCTGCTCCTGACAGATGGAAAAGACCTTTAATCTGCAAATGAAAAGTCTCAGACTGGCCCCTGGCTGCCCCCCTACTCTGGTGGTCTCTTCTGGGATTGGGCCCACTTTTTAGTTGAAATACAACTATTTGGGCTCCTCTACAGATTAAGCAATAGATGAACTGTGCAGTTGCTAAGGAATGGAGCGATCGCTCCTACTGTTTTGAAGGCACACATGTCTGAATTCTGCAAGGAGGCCTTGGTACTTTCTCAAATCTCCCTTATCCTGTGGGAAGAGTAATCCTTTTTTACCCCCTCTCTGCCCAATGCCAGTTCCAACAGCTGTAACTATTTCATTTTTAATTTTCTCCTTCTCAGCCTGTCTCTGCTTAATCCATTAAGACAACGTTGAATGTTCCCGGGCTCATATATTTATAAAGCAGGGTAGGAGGAGACTTTGAAAAATGGTATCTAAATTGTAGCCAAATGGACTCAGAACTCTCCTAGGTTAAATTGCAAATAATTTTCTTTCAAACATCACAAACACTCTCTCTAACTTAACTCAACAAATTGGACCAAGGGGTTTCATTGCACTCAGAAACATGATTCAGTCTCGGGGTTTTTTTTTTTTTTCTTTCTCTGTTCTGTTCTCCACCTCCCAACCCACACTTTCCTTCCAGAAATGTTCTCTTGGTTGATTTTTAGCCACATTGCATTGTCTCCAGCTTTCCTTCCTGAAGCTTCCACGAATAATTTGTCTGCCCATTGGAGAACCATCTTAGAGACCAGCCCCATCCTCGCTGTGCAGGGAGATGCAGGAGGGGGAAAGAGAGACGGCTGCTTTAAATCAATCAGTTGACACTAATCTAATGTCTAATTAGCCCTGGGTGGGCGTGTGCTTTGATTATAGGAAGTGCCTCAGGCAGTGGCTGGCCTTTGAAAGGCTGCTCCGCACATATCAATCATCCCTTGACAAGATCTGGAAGAAAAAAACACAAGGGAAGGGGTATGTTTTTCTGTATCATCTGTTGATTATCTGTTTCCAGTGGTCCAAAGCAAGGCTTTGAAACCCATCCGTTTTCTCCTAGCCAAGAGCGCAGAGAGAGGCAAACTCTCTACAGTCATCAAAACCTGTCAGTTGTATCAAATAATGACTTCCTGTGTCACCAAATACCTAATCATATCACAGTTATGCGGTTCCTTGTTTGTTTAATTTAGGAAATGCAGGAGCTCTGCTTTTCAATATTCGGTTGAACCCTAAAAAAAAACCAATCCAATATTATGGAATTGTTCCTGATTACACTTCATGTTAAATGGTAGATGATTGAACAAAAGAGGTATAACCTTTACATAAAATAAGAAGTTGCTCCTATTGAAAATGGCATGCGTGTAATTATTTTCTGATTGTCTGATTTTTTTTTCTTTCCGAACTTAAATTCACCCTTCCGGGGGACAGATGGTTTAGAAATTTTCCTAGAAGTTGACTTGGCAAATTTAAATGCTGCTGCGACTGTTACTATTTCTAGTAGAAAGGTAGGAGGCTAGTCTCACTCACTGGCTTTCCTAAAATCTGCTTTTCCATAGCTGTGACCCAAACAAAGTTAAGGAATAATGATTAGATCAAAATTAATAAGACAGTTTTCGCGTCCTCCAGCTTTTACAACAAAGAAAAACAAATTTAATTGAGGAGTTAATTTTCATCTCATGCTTATTGGTCATAAGATTGAAAGGGGGAATTTTTAAATACTGTTTTATTTCAGATCTATTTGACTTGCTTTTCTGTGTGCCTTTATTTTTCTAATGGTTTCAAGCTGTCGAATCTGTTGGGCACTTATCTGTTGGTACTTAAAGAGATGTTTGTGCACAGCCTGGTATAGGACACAAACTGAGGCTTTGCAGAGGAACCATGAGGTTTAACTCCTGGCCTTGCTACTTACCTTAGCCAAGGTACTTAACTTTGCTGAGCCTCACCTGGAAAATGGAAATCTCTATAGTGTCTACTTCACACGGTGATTCTGAAGTTGAATAACGTGATGTATGCAAAGCGTTTTTTAGCACATGGCAAGCACTCAATAGAATGTTCCTTGTTATTGTTGGTGTAGATAGGTGAATATTTTGCCAATAGCCCTGGCCGAGTTTAGAAATCCCCCAAAGGGGATCTCTCCTCGGTGGCAGAGACTGAAACAGAAAGGACTCTTACAAGATTTTACGGGAGGACCAAACATGGCTTCTTGTACCACAGATGAAAATGTAAATGTTGTAGGCTCAGAGGGTTATTGCATTAATAGATAATAAAGTGAAATCCCAGGGATAATTGGCCCACTTTGAGTTAAAGTATTTCTTTAGAATTTTCAGAAGACGAAACTTACTTGTTTTCGGTGAATGATTCTAGTTTGACAAACTGACAAGGAAATTCACATTGGAATGTTTGGTGGTGTACTTCTGTCCCCAAGATCACCAGGAAAGGGTCCCCTCTCTCTCCCCCTCCCCATACTCTCACTTTAGTGCAAGATAGAAAAAGAGAAACAAGGACACGAGTATAGTAGGAGGCATTCGCTCTCTCTTTTTTCCCTCTAAAATTTAATGCTTTTGCATTTTGTCAAAAATGTGAACTATAAATGCCTAAATTCTACAACATTCTTTTATACTGTCTCATTCTTATCCATGTGATACAATTCAGGAGCTTTTGTGATACCATGAAAACATATTCACTCTAGTATAAAATGTTCTTGTAAACTTCACTGTTTTTTCAAATACTGAGAAAATAGAAATATCACAAAAGTGATAAATCTGAACCCCCCGCCCCAAGGACCTTGTAGGGTAGTCTTCTGAGCAGTTGAGTAAGGAGAGAAGTTATCTTAAGCATGAACATCACTGTGCATTTCTAGCTTCCTTACCGAGGGATTGCTGAGGTTTCCTTACGCTGAACCAATTTTGAACAGTTAAAGGTAGTAAAAATAAAACGTAATTTGCAAGACATGCTATTCCATTACTTTCAATTACTTATAACAACTTAAAGTAGAATCAGAGGAGATTGCCAGAAAGAGGTCCTGCCCTCTTACGTGCTTTCAATAAGAAGAGAATAGGGAATAATAATATGTAATTAGCATATGATGTGGTGAATCTATTTTAAGGATTTGGATTCCAGTTGTTCTTTTTTTTACATATTTAATTGATTTAGTAGATGTCTAGGATTCTTTCAAGATCATGAAAAGGAGATAATGAAAGCAATCGTTAAACAGATCTTCGGGCCAGTATGTGTCACAGAGACATCAAAATCCGAATTAACTCTCTCAGGAGAGTGCCATTCTACATTGAAATTTATCTTCATAAGTGATCGAAATCCCCCAAACTCCTCATAAATAGCAAAAAGGAAAAGAATGAGCCTCTCGCCTTGCAAAAAGCCCATGCCACCTTTCATTTTCATAAACTCTCCTACAAAAATCCCAGTTGAAATTCAGACGATCGCACAAGACCGAAATAATATTATGTTGCTTTCCTCTTTTCAGAAGGACAAGATATGTCGAACGTACTAAATAGTTCTCTGCTACTGTGGGAACATGTTTTTAACCTGTGGAGGGAGGGATTCCGTCTAGACTGTAGAAAACACTCTCTCACAGTGAGGGTTATGTGTCATGGGAAAGCTGTATTAAAGCAGGGGCTATCCAACTTCCTGCTATGGGGATTTTTATAATAAGAGCCAGGCTGGTGTCATTTCACCCAAGACCTGCCCGGAGGTAGGGGAATGGATAAAATGACCTTTCCTGCCTCCTCCAAGGGCTATAACTGGTCCTTAATGAAAACCTGGTACCGGGGACTAGTTTGGTATGGTACGATGCTTTTAAGGCCAAAGTTTAATTTCATAACAGAAATCGGATACTGTAGATAGACGGACTGCGCTCTTCGGAGATGGATAAAATGACTTGGTCTTTGGAGCTCATCCCAAGGGGCGCTTTAAGGAATATTCTCTGGAAACGGCATCCTGTGCTGGCAAAGGCATTAGTTGGTGATTTAATGGATCCTTTCCGTTCCCAGGTCTTACGATGTATTATTACTACTAGTGAACAGCTATAGTCCAACACTTTAGCATCCATGCGGTAACAGACACCAACCCAGAGGTTAGCCATCAAACTGAAAATTTGGTCTTGTCTCACTGTTGCACAGTTGTTTGCAGGGCGGGTGGCTGTTCTGCTTCTGTGCCCCTCTCCTTTGAACAGGAGTGCGTTCTTCTCCATCGTCATTACCATCTGTACATAGAGTTATTCAGTTTCAGTCTACATTTCAAGGACGTTGCTGTGAAAGTTTATTGGTCTTATGGCCTATTCTCTTGAAGTTAAAAACAGTCCCCGACGCCTTTGATCTTGAATCTATTTACTTTTACAAAAGCAATAGATACAGTCTATTGGGGATACCAAATATGAGTAGTTTTGTGTTAGGTTGTGCGTGTGCACTCTGTGTGTGTGTGTATGTGTGTGTGTGTAACAGAGACACACCAGTCATGTTCAATAGGCCATCCGAATAAATGGTTATATGATTGTCTTTCCCTTAGAGTCCTACATCTGGCTCTGAAAAGAGATAGGGTTGCTACACTTACTATTGAACTAGGCCACTGGGCAGGATTTGCAAGGGAAAGAGGTACAAGGGAGCTCTCTGGCCTCTTTTTTTGTATGTGTGCATGTTGAATGCAGGCCACTTTGACTTCTTTTCTGCTGCTACTGAAACAGAAGAAGGCGGCACACAATGGGAACCGCAGGAAGGGAGGGTCCGCGGGCAGCTCCCCAACAGGTGCAGGCAATATGGCGGCCACTTTCCCACACGTATCAGTCGGTCTCTAGCGGCCTCGCACACCACTCTGAAAATGAAATAGCTGTGCAGATCAGGTGTCTGCCAATTAGAAGTGCAAAAGAGCAACAGCAACAAGAGGAGGATGGATGCGCCATGTGAGGCTGGGCGGGGTGCCGTGGGAGCGACTGTTTGTGTCCCTGCATCTTTGTTACTCTCAAACCCAAGGCTCGGATGTGAAACCCTATCTGTGTTATTTAGCTTCAAAATAACCGTGCTCCACTGAGATTCTGAGATTGCATCTGGATGATGAGCACAGAGAGGCCTTCTGTTGTCTCCACTTTCATTTGTGCCAAGGAGGAGCTGCTGCTAAGGGTCTTCTCGTGGGACTGGACAGTTCCCAGGGAGGTGGCCCCTCTGCAGAACCTGCGACGGGGCGCCCACCGCAGTCTCTCCTGGGCCCACACCTCCGCCCTCTACCTCATAGATCATTTATGTTTAATGGACAGATAGTGTCTGGCATATCCTCGAATCTGACCTGAAATCGTGATACTCACTCGGAGCAATCTGAGATCAGACAAGCAGAGGATATGTTTGTGGTTAAGGAATTATTTTCAGGGGCCTGTCAAAGCGTTTCCATATGAGGCTAAGGCCCTTTGCGTAAGGAGCACGTGCAAGAGGCACAGTAAATATTATTTCGTTTCCTTTGGTACATTAAAGACAAAAAGGAAAGATTTTTGATTGTGGAAAGAAAGAATTTGCAGGGAGATTTTTCCCAAGAGAAAGTAAAGTGTATTGTTACTAAATAAGAGGTTTTGAATTTGGGGGGGGTTGTGGTGTCAATTTGGGGGTCTTTTTTCAGACTTTAGGATTGTGTAGGAGTCACTAAATAAATTTTCATCTATTTTTGGTTTTGTTTACTGTCTCATGGTAATTCTCTCTTCTAATCTTAATTCATTTCTAGTTTCATTTACTACCTGACAGCGAATCACTGGAGACTGATTCTCTCTCCAAACTTGCCTGTTTGATCCCTGCAATCCTCCCCTTCTTCCAGCCTTATCTAACCCTATATGCATGCCACATGTCAAGAGCTTTTGTGTGTCTTGCTATCTGTCACTCCATATATGGAGTTCTGTTCCCCCCTTCCTGTCTTTGGGGGACTCCTTCTCGGCTTCCGAGAGACTGGGACCACATGTGTCCCCTGGTGTCAAGCCCGTACCAGTCCCTCAGGCATAACGTCAGTGCCCTGCATTTACTGTGTGCTAACCCAATGCGTTAGTGCATGGTAATTATTTGTGAATATGGCTGTCTCCTCCCTGGGCGATGAGTCTGTCTGGAGCAGGGGACTTCTCTCCTTCTTTAATTCTCTCGCCGTCTGATGTGGTGTTCCATAAATACTGATTGATGATTGCAGGGATGAATGGGGCTTTCAGAAGTTGGGATGAGCCTGATGAAAAGCTGGGGGTCGCCATCTCCTTTAATGATTTGCCACGGATCAGCATCGGAACTCAGGGTTAGGGAAGCGGTTCTCGGAGGCCCTTTCTTAGTAATAAGTATTTTAGGTCCCTTCTTAGTATTAAGTATTTTAGGTCATGAATATGTTGGATGCCAGCTTTAGGGTCAGACTTCTTTATATATGTTTGGTCGTGCATAACTAATGATGATGATAAAATAATATGAATAGCTAACAATGACTGACTATCCAATATGTACCAGACTCTCTGGTAAGCGGCTTTATAAGTATACTATCATTTCTTGCTTAGAAGAATACAATAAGGTATATTATGCCCTTATTCTCATGATCTGACATAAGGAGTGGTTAAATGATTAACTCAGGATTCCACTATTAGTAATTAGTAGTGAAGTCAGGATTTGAACTTAGGGAAGCTGGTTTCAGAGTGTTTATACCAGCATGTTAATGTAAAACAAGGGCCCTGGGAAACAGTCAAGGGTGCTCTAACCATCCTTAGAAGGTATAGGAATTCAGCCTGTGTTTGTTTGTTTGTATTCTTTTTTTTTTTGCTTTGCTAGAATTACCAAGGTACTGAATACTTCCTACTTTCATATCATCTATAAATACTCTTCAATCTTCCAGAATTCAGAAAAATTGAGCATGTTTCCTAGGCTACTTTGGGTCTCCCATCTGAACGAAGCCAGTCAGCCAGGATTCTGGTTGTGTCTCTAGACTCAGAAGAAACTTGTGGGGATTAAGTGGTTTTCTGGAAAAATGTTGGCCAAAAACCACATTCACCCCAAATTGCTGTATGAATGAAACACATGGGTTTTCTTTGTGTTTTGAATAATTCCAACAGTGGCCTCAAGCTTCTCTCTCCCGATGTGTGTGTGGAGTCAATCAAAATAGCTTTGTAAAAACAACACGAAGTATGAAAAAAATATACGCACCTTGTCATTGCTGTACCAGTTGGAAACACTCTTAGGACACATGAACAATAACAAAAAAAAAAAATTGTGGTTTGGGTATTGACTGGCTTTAAAAATGCTAAAGACAGAGCTTGTTCCAGGGGGTCTCGGTCTTGTATTTGGTGACTTTCTGCTTTTATATTTGCATAATTGAAGCATTACATTTTTCTACTTCTCCAGTAGAAGATACTCAGTTATAATCTCCAAAGCTACTTTTAATTGTATATGATGCTCAACTGTGCCAAATTCTAACAAGGAGGAGAAATACTGTTGGTTTTAAGTCAGTAATATTATATTTTTGTGGTTGACAATTGGGGAATTTCTGAAGTATGTCTTCATCCTATATTTTTAAGGGATTAGAGATTTTTTAAAAGGCTTATAGAAATGCTGAATATAAAAGTAAATGTCCCTCTAAACATCAGCAGAACTCATTCTAAAATAAAAAACATTGGCTTGCATCTGTATCTGTAATTAATTATGTTTTTGTAATATGATATATATGAACTATAATAAATATTTTGTCCTTTATTTTGGTACTGGGGATTGAGCCCAGGGGCATTCTACCTCCGAGCTACACTCCCAGGCCTTTTACTTTTTCTTTTTCTTTTTCTTTTTCTTTTTTTGTTTTTAAAGCAGGGTCTCACTAGGTTGCTGAGAGTCTCGCTACACTGTTGAAGCTGTCCTAGAACCTGTGATGCTCCTGTCTCAGCCTCCCAAGTGCTGGGATTACAGGTGTGAACCATCATGCCTGGCTTGTCTTATTTTTTTATTTACTAGCTCTGTCTTTGCAGATGATACAGCTAATGAGATAAGAATGACCAACTTGCACTACCAGGCTTGGTCTCAAATAATTGTCTTTTTAAGTATATTACTCAACCTGGATGTAGGAAAGCTACTAATAACACGGCAGGACTTGAACATGACCGAGAGAGAGCAATGAGAGCATTATTAGGAAATAATTGCATGGAAAAACATTCTCAATTCTTTTATTGATTAGGAGAAAAGTCCTAATGAAGTGTTTATAGAATGAGACGCATCATTATCTGATGTAACTAGAGCTTTGTCCCTGATTAAACTCTTTTTTCGGTACTGGGGATTGAACCCAGGGGCATTCTACCTCCAAACTTATATACCCCCAGACCTATTTTTGTTCTTTATTTTGAAACAGGGTCTCACTAAGTTGTGGAGGGCCTCACTAAGTAGCTGAGGCTGGCTGCGAACCTATGATCCTCCTGTCTCAGCCTCCCAACTACTGGGATTACAAGCGTGCCCCACTAGGTCTGGCATCCCTGGTTAAACTCTTTCAAATCCACTTGCAGGTGCCACTCTGTCCTGGATAACTTGGTCATTTCCACTTACTGCATACTTAGAATATTCAAAATATTTCTTTAAAATACATGGTAAGACTCCAGTGAATGTTCGGAGTCTGATGTTACATAGAAATGTAGATATTCTGAGTCCACTTAAAAATCACAGATCCACAGAACTTAATATAAGAAGGCACTTCAGTGATGTTTTCTCAGTCCCTTTCAGCTGCTTACAAAAAAAAAAAAGTTACTGTAAACTGGGTACCTTAAAATAGTGGACATTTCTTCTCTACCTGAGAAGCTGAGCAGTCTGTGATGAAGGTATAGGCAGATCTGGTGTTTGTTAGAAGAGGTTCCTCTTCCTGGTTTGCAGATGGCCATCTTCTCATTGTGACCTTACATGGTGGGGAGCAGAGAGATTCTCCATCTTCCCCTCTTTTTAAAGGGCATTAATCCCATTCATGAGGGCACCTACATCATTACCTAAAACCTCCTAATAGCTCGACCTCCAAATTTGAGATGTAGGCTTCAGCATATGGATTTGGGAGGGGAAGGACACAATCGGCCCGTCCTTAAACAATAATAAATATTTACTATTTTAAGCCACAGAGTTTAGGGGTAGAGTATTAGGTATTTGGATTGAAGCAATTGATAATGGATATAGTCAAAATTGAGAACAGGACTGAAGAAATAGTGAGAATCAGAAATTCCACAGACCACCTATAATACCCAATTTCATTCAGACAGACTCAAAGCAATTCTTGTTTGTATGTATTTGGTTCAGTGCACTATTGATCTGGACATCCGGGTAATTATCCCTTTCTGTAATTCCTACAGAAGATTAGTTGCAATTGGGCCTGGAAACGACTAAATCCAACTCCTGAACTTTATAAGAAAGGCATCCAAGCCGGTTTAGTCAATGAACATGTCTACAACCACTCTGTCATTTTGCAAGGACTGGAACTGAACCCCTCTGGTGCTTACCATTGGATGTCTTGATTCTGCTTTTAGTGACCTAGTCTTAAAAATGCTGCATGAATACTCTCTTACATACAGGTGATGACGAGGGCTACCATATCTTTAAAAAAAAGTTCAATGGCTTCTAAGCCTACCACGTAAAGCAAAATGCCTTCCGTCTTTGGTGTAGAGACATGGACACACTACAGTCAAGACAGGGTGTCTACTTGCGTGCATTTCTCAAGTTAGGAAGGTAGGAGCCAAAGGGGATTATTGAATAGATTCAGCTTTATGCTTTGGGTGGAGGAGCAAACCTTTTTCTTTTTAGATCAAGGCCTTATTTGCCTCGCCACGGAGACATCTTGCCTTGTGACATCCTTCATCAGCATGCAATTTCTTGCATTATTCAACGACTGCAAATGTGTGTTACAGTCTAGAGTATGCCCATGAAACATGGCTCCGAGCTGTTTCCTATGGGGAATAAACTGTCATTTTTCACCACATTAAATTTTATAAGTTTCAAGCGAATGGAAAATGGATTTTATTATTTTCTCTCTCTCTCTTTCTCTCTCTCTCTCTCTTTTTTAGCCATGAATGTTTTATGGCTGCAAAAACAGAATTTGTGGTTTCAACTGTTCAAGTTTGATGCAGAAAGCTATGGAACCTCTTATGTAACCTGATGGCCTGAATAATTATCAAAATATTTTGCTTTCCACCCTTTCTAAGCTTTAGCAGCAGCAAAAAAAAAATAGTGTATGCAACCTTTTGACCACAAAATCATAATAATGAGAAAGGCCCTTTTACAAGGTCTGCTTCTACACCTACGCTAAGGATGTTATAACTGAGGGGGGACTAGTGCTCAGGGGGCCAAGCCAATGTCCCAGGTCTTATCAAGGAGTACCTTTCTTCAGGAAGGGAACAGAGTCTATGAGAAGAAAAGCCAGGATTAAGGGCAAAGGGAAAAAAAATGGAATGGAGACCACTTACTAGAGACGCAGGGCCATAGGGTCTTTTGTCCCTTCTGAATCCAGAAATCACATTATATTGACCTAAAAGAATTATGGGGTGAGAAAAGTATGTGTATGTTTATTTTGTTTTACACAAAACATTATTTCTCAGTGTCTACTGAGAATAGAATACCCTCTCAGATTTTTCAATATGGTGTTACCCAGGACATTTCTTAAACACAGACGAGCTTCAATTTATGAAACCTGGATCCAGAATGTTATGCCGGTGAGCCAAATTCATATAATGAATTCTATATTTTTTCTATGTATTTATCATATATTATATATATAATACATTTAGCAATATATTATGTGTAACAATATAAATCTACAAACTATAAGTAACAACAAATCTATAAGCTATATATTATGTGTAATAATATAAACCTATAAAGCTATAGATTTATAATTCTGCTTTTTTTTTAACTTCAGACATTATTAAGCTCCACTTAAAACTGGCTTTAAATTACCAGTAGCTGTCAATCTGTGTTTTTTATGTTTCTTTGCCATAGCATTTCTTCATGAGGTTAAAGATCCATGTACATCAACATGTATATGAACTATAAAGGGCTCAGCTGTAAGATAAATACCACCACCCATGTCCCACATTCCCATATATGAAAGAAACATTATATGCTCATTCAATTTCAATTTGGATTATTTTCCCCTTGGCCACATTCAGATGTCTATAAATGTCTTCATTCTCATGCTATTCTCCTTAGAGGAAAAATAAAAAAGGATCTAGCGTATTTTACTTATACCCAGAAAACACCAACTTATTTACCATTGAATCTAATTTCCAACCACATTACATCACGTATCAGGTATGTGAGTAGTGCAAAAAAATTTTCAAATGCTTGTGCCACATTTATCAGTGCACAGTCAGGTCTGAGGACAAGAGACATTTTTGAACCTGTTCTGAGACTCTAATAGTGATCTACTACTACTGGCCTGGCATGAAAACTCAGTAAATGTTTGATGAGTGATCGAACCAACCCCACAAGCTCTCCTGTATGGAAATAGTACACATTGACAAATAAGAACTAATTTTTCGGATTCAGAGACTGGGGGGTGATAATAAAGAAGCTGCTTTTAAATCTGCCAAATCTCATGGTGGTGTTGAGTTTCAGTCTTAGAAAAATGGCACCAAACCAGAGATCTGATTGCAGGCATTCATACTCTTGAAGTTTGTTTCTTCATGAGGTGTGTACTTCTTCATGAAGTGGCCTTTTCAAAGAGATAGTATATAGAAAATGGCTAGCTAGAATTCAGAACACAATACAAGTATGCAGAATGATTGTGGGAGTCATAAATCCATGACATTATGACCTAACTCTACTTCTAAAGAGCGATAATGGAAGAACATAAATGATAAGAATTAATAATCCTTGCCATGGTTGTAGCTAGCGATCACCCTAGCCACCCAATAGTGGCTCTGTAAGACCTCGGGAAGATTTAAATAGCTGTATTCAGGCTGTTGATTCTGGCAGACCTAGTATAGAATTGCAGCTTCATTAATTCATGAACTATCAAAACTTGAATGAGTTGCCTGATAGCTCCATGATTCTGACTCCCGCTGACAAAGTGATAAGAGCGTCACCTTTTTTGGAACTTGTCAACGTGTGGAATGAGCGTGGTCATGTAGTGGAGTGACTTTAAATGGCAGACTCTGGTTTCAGATTTCCTGGTTCATATTTGGACTCTGTGACTTTATAGTTGGATATACAAGTGGGGTGAACAAGAGCAAGTTATCTACCTTCTCAGTGCCTCAGTTGATGAGCAGATAATATTTAGCATTTCCTGAAACATGATTCACTATGAATAAGTTTTTGTGTAGTCATTAGCATTTTCCTTGGTTTGTTTTTTGGGGGCAGTGACTGGGGATAGAAGTAGGAGCATTCTACCTCCAATCTCCACCTCCAGCCCTTTATTTATTTATGTGTTCATTTATTTATTTATTTATTTATTTATTTATTTATTTATTTGACACAGGGTGGGTTTCCCTAAGTTACTGAGGCTGGCCTCGAACCTGTAATCCTCCTGTCTCAGCCTCCCAAGTACAGAGATGACAGGGGTGCAACACCATCCTGGTGCATTTTACTACTCTTAATAAGCTATTTTAACAATTCTACTAAACTCTTCACAAAAGGCATTCCATCTGATGAAGATAAATACTGTTTGTTTTGTTTTTTATTTTTTGAAGAGTTGCTTTGTCATCATTTAGAAATGATTCCATAGAGGAAACTGGTTTATTTTCCTGGTAGGTTTTTTTTTTTTTTGCGGTACCGGGGATTGAACCCAGGGGCGTTCTACCTCCACGCTACACCCATGGCCCTATTTTTTATACTTTATTTTGAAACCGGGTCTCACAAAGTTGCGGAGGTCCTCACTAAGTAGAGAGAGACAGACAGAGAGAGAGAGAGACAAAGAGAGAGCTGAGTCTGGCCGCGAACCCGGATCCTCCGATCTCCGCTTCCCAAAGTACTGGGATTACAAGCGTGCGCCATGCCCGGCTTCCTGGTAGTTTTCAAAAAGGAAAGCTGCTTCGGTGCAGGGCTATGCTGCTGTAGGGCCAATGGAAGTGCAAGAAGGGAATGGTCCCTCTCTGGTAGATTCTCCTTCTTCTTATTGGATTAATCCTCTGCCCATCACATGTAAATTCTAGAGATGAGCCATCCATGGCCGCTTGGTCAATAACAGTCCTTCTATTCAGCCTGGACCGAGTTTAGGGGCTGAAGGAGTTTCCTTTTCAAATCAACTCTCTTGGAAATCCTTCCTAATGGAACTTTGTTCCTAAGGCCAGGGAACAATTCAACCAAATAAGCTCCCAGCTGGAGCGAAAGAGATGGCAAAGCTAAAAGGCATATCTCATTCTGGAGAAAATTAACCTCCCAATTTTGCCCAGTAATTGATTCCATCTGACGGAGGAGTTTCAGTCTCCATTGCCACTGTCATTTGGATAGCCCGGGAAGCAAAAGCCTGTAATTACTGCCAAGCTACCCTGTTATCAGAGCCTTCCTTCTACCCTGGCTGATCACAGGTGAGGCTGACCAGGGAGGGAGGAAGGAGAGAGCCAGAAGTAGGCTGGCGGTTCTTGCTCCATGGGAAAGAGCCCCGAAGGCAGCTTTGACCACAGAGGAAAGGTCAGAGGTCGTCGGGGGTCCCCTTGAGTTTTCATGATATGGACACGAAGAGGCCAGAGCTTCCTGCTTGCTGGAAATTCTTCTCTCCAGGGAGAGGCTCTGCCTGGATATAGCTAATAAGGTCCAGGGACTGTTATCATTAACAGGGAGTTGGGAGAATCATTACCACGTCATCTGTAAGATGCCGTGAGAAGCTGCGTGTGTAATCGTTATGTCCAGCTAGGGCCTAGCAACTGACTACATCGGCACGGAATCTTACAGGATACTTTAAGTGAGGTTCATTAAAAACGGGACTCGTTCTCACCTTCTGTGTGCCTACAAAGCAGATGCCTTTGAAACTCGCCAGCATCGTTTGACTGTCGCGACTAGATTAAGTGCCATGTTTCTGCTTTTGTGTCAGTAGAGATAAGCGCTTGCCTTGTTATAGGCTGAGGTATGATCACTGAAAACCTGATCCCCTGTTTGAACATTGTGTCTAGTGGGACAGAGCAGCATGCTCTTTCTAGGTAGCCTGAAACCTCTTAGTAATGCAATGATGGTCTTAGGTAATTACACTGGAACAGAACACCTAAAACTTGTACATACCCTTATACATCCACCTCTCGTTGAGTAGAGAATTGTGTTTTTTTTTTTTCTTCTTCTTATTCTTGTTTTATATACCGGGGATTGAACCCAGGGACATTCTATTTCTGACCTATACCCCCATCCCTATTTTATCTTTTTTATTTTAAAAAGGTCTCACTAAGTTTCTGAGGCTGGACTCCAACCTGCGATTTTCCTGTCTCAGTCTCCCAAGGACTGGGATTGCAGGCGTGCACCACCATACCCGGCAAGTAAAGAGTTACGAAAGGGCATTAACACCATTTTTTTTTTTTTTTTGCGGTACCGGGGATTGAACGCAGGGGCGTTCTACCTCCGCGCTACGCTCCCGGCCCTATTTTTTATACTTTATTTTGAAACCAGGTCTCACGAAGTTGCGGAGGGCCTCGCTAAGGAGAGAGAGAGAGAGAGAGAGAGAGAGAGCGAGAGAGCTGAGGCTGGCTGGGAACCCGGATCCTCCAGTCTCTGCCTCCCAAAGTACTGGGATTACAAGCATGCGCCACCACACCTGGCTAACACCATTTTTTTTATATACCTGCAAGTGATCCCAGAGAAATTAAAATGATGGACATCAGTAAGTTCATACAACTATTAAACCATAGAAGTAGGATGCAGCGAAGCTACATCGACTGTCGTGAAGAGATAGGCTGTCTTGGCAGAGGAAGGACAGTGACTCAACAGATAATCTTTCTGATGCTGTTCACCTAATTGCAAATACAGATAAACAGATGTCATTGTGATTAATAATATGTATACCTAGCATTTGTATACTATTTTACAGTTCAAAGAACACATACAACGCTGGCGTCGTTTAAAGATAGTTATCAGTTTGAAATGGGAAGGTATGGTCAGGCAATTCAATTAAAATCCACTTCCTAGCTAGGCATGGTGGTGCATGCCTATAATCCCAGTACTTGGGAGACTGAGACAGGAGGATCTCAGGTTCAAAGGCAGACCCAGCAACTTAGTGAGGCTCTCAACAACTTAGCATGTCCCTGTTTCCAAATAAAAAGTAAAATAGGGCAGGGGGTGTAGCCTGGAGGTAGAAGACCCCTGTGTTGCATCCCCAGTACCACACACACACACACACACACACACACACACACACACACTTCTTAACCCCCTACCAGGTGAAGAGTACATCTTTGGAAAAGCACAGTTTTCACAAATGGCAAACGTTTTCAAGAAGGTATAATAAGTTTATAGTTTGAGTACAATCAGAAGGAAGAGTGTGCCGTGAAGGTAAATGTTGATGAAGGTCCATGTCATGGAGGAAAGCGAACGGAAGTGCTGTCTTAAGGGGATATCAAATACCAGTTGGTCTTGTGAATATCAATGCTCTATGGAATGATCTTCCACTTAAATCCTACCGCCTCAAATCCTATATTGTCACTGTAGTGCTCGTTGTGGTTTTTAGTGATGACAGATGAACCCATGTGAAGTATATAGTGAGGAACTTAGATGAATATTTCCAGGTGGAACTTAAGAGGAAATACTAAGTCTGTTCAGTACCATCTCCTTTTATTTTGCAGTACAGGGGATTGAACCCAGGGGCATTCTACCTCCGAGCTACACCCCCAGCCCTATTTTTTTTTTTTTTGGTACTGGGGATGGAACCCAGAGGCATTCTACCTCCAAGTTATATCCCCAACCCGATTTTATTTCTTATTTGGAAACAGGGTCTCACTAAGTTGCAAGGGCCTCACTAAGTACCTGAGGCTGGCTGTGAACCTGTGATCCTCTTGTCTCAACTTCCCAAGTACTGGGATTATAAGCGTGTGCCACCATGCCTGGCTTCCCAGCCCTATTTTTATTCTTTATTTTGAAACATGGTCTCACTAAGTTGCGGAGGGCCTCACTAAGTAGCTGAGGCTGGCCATGAACCCGGATCCTCCTGTTTCAGCCTCCCAAGTACTGGGATTACAAGCATGCACCACTACGCCCAGCTCAGTACCATCTCTTTAGACAGGGCAAGTCTCATGGTAAGGTTGGAAAATGAAATAGCAAAACACAAGCTTTCATCTTCTTTCATTACAGAAACAACAATAACAACAAAAGATCTTTAATACCATTTTAAGTCAACTTGGTATGGTGGCGCACGCCTGTGATCCTAGTACTTGGGAGGCCTAGACAGGAGGATTACAGGTTCAAGGGCAGCCTCGGCAACTTAGCAAGAGGGACTCTCAGCAACTTAGCAAGACCCTGTTTCAAAATAAAAAAATAAAAAATGCTGGGGGTATAGCTCAGAAATACAATGCCCCTGTGCCCCAATCCCCAGTACAAAAAAGAAAAAGATTTTATATCCTTCATTTAAAAGGACAGTGCTATTTATCTTATACTTTGGAAAATAAACAAAATATCTATATTATATAAAAATGAAGTATAATAGTGATGCATCATATGTATTAGCTACAATGAATCAACTCAAATACTTCTAGTATTAATTTAATTTCCCTTTTTCATGCTCAATATATTCATTTATTAAAATAAAGAGGGGGTGGAAAGGTAAAGACATTTAACCTAGCAGGGTTTCTGTGAGCATTAAATGAGGGTTAAGATTAGTGTTGAGTTGATCTACAACTCAATAAGTATTAGTCCATCTTTTCTCTGTTTTTCCCTTTTTTAAAATTACTTAAATTTACTATCAGTGTATTTATTCTTGCATGCGAAGATGCATGTCCATGTGTTAGAATTCTCAACCATAAAACAAGTATTGTTCAATGATTTCGGAGATACAAATGCACTTATTTTTTTGACAAGGAACAAACACTCACAATTCAAAAGATGCACAACCAGGGTACAATGGAATTTTCCACTTCTGTCCTTCCAGTACTGAGCTCACCTTTCCAGAGCCAACTGATGTTAGCAGCTTCCTTCCAGAGTTGAATTAACCATATGCAAACTTAAATATGGCTCTATTTATATATATACATGCACGTATGCGTGTATGTGTGTGTGTGTATGTGTGTGTGTGTGTGTGTGTGTGTGTATAACTCACATATATGCTCCATCACATTCTTTTCTTTTAATGCAAATACATGTATTTCCTGTACTGTTCTTTAATTTTCCCCTTTTCTCTTAATGAGTATGTCCTGGAGAATATTCCATAGCAGACTACATAACAATCTCTCATTTCTTTTAAAGCTGCATTGCTGTGTTCTGTGTGACCGCCATGTTTTATTTACCTAATTAAACACTGCCATTAGGTGGTGGCCAATTTCTTTCTATTACAAATCATAGTCAATATATTAGTCTTCCTATCATTTCTAGTACTTCTTCCTGAGTGCCTCTGAAGATAGAGTCTCTCGGTCACTGGAGAGGACCCAGGGAAACAGGCTTGATGGCTACTTTCCATTTCGCCCAGGGAGTTGGAAGGAAAAGTGGGGAGAAAGGCACCGAGTGGACAGCGGGGCAATCTAATTATTGAGGTCAGGCAGCACACTGCGGGGACTGTTGGAAGGCTGTGTGTCTGGAGTATGGAAAAATCCCAATTAGATGATTAATTTAGGTACTGGGTGTGCTTTTAGCCTATGGCCATGGAGTCAGGAAAAGAAACAATTACCTCTCCAAATTGCCATGCTGGACTGATTAATTTTTAATTGAGTCTTGTTAAAGGCATGGAAAACTGTGACATATATAACCTGGAGAAATAGGACTGAGCCAGTGGGAGCCACTCTCCTCCCCGTAGGAGCCCACAGAATGAACTGGGGAGGAGAGTGACTCAGATAGCGCCTGGAGGCAGGGGGGGCAGTGAGGTAGAGAGAATGCCAGACTTCAAAGCAAAGTGTTAAGGGACAGCCCTTTTGAATTTTGGTCCTCTATAGCCAGGCCACCCCATGGGGCTTTGCTGTGCATGCAGTGTCTGGGCCTCAGATGAAGACAAAACTTACTGCATTTAATGGGGTGACTTAAGGTGCATTGCTGTCTAGAAAATTTAGACCAAACTGGAGCCCTAACCCTTGGCCCTGCATAAAATGATGAGAGAGAGAGAGAGAAAGAAAGAGGGGGGCAAGGAGGGAAGCAGGGAGGGAGGGAAGGAGAGAGAGAGAGATTTTATTCTCAATGGCTATTCAAACTAAGTAGTGAAAAAGGGGTACAGAGATAGCAAAAATCACTTAAGTAGAATTGTGGATTTACACTGGGATGCTACAAACCAGAACGAATCCTCCGGTTGGATGGTATTCTGGAGTTTTTTAGTTTTCCAAGGTTGGGTGGAGATAGAAGGATTGGGTAACAAGATTGCATCTGCAATATCACCAATATGCTAACGATATTCCATGGAGCCTTTGTACAAATACTGAGCTTTCCCAGTTCCTTAGAACTCTCTAGGACTAAACATGGCTGTGAATAGACGTGTAAGCGAAAGTGACTCTGTGAATGCACCATGTACAGTTTCATCGAAATTATGTCATTATTAGGAAATTCCCTCTTAAATTGCTTCACTTAGGTCTTTTCTTCAGTTTCAAGGAAGTACGAATAAGTGACAAGAGGTACCTGTGGTCTTCTTTGAATTTTACTAACCGAATGAAGATGCTATCATCTCATCTCATAGATGGGGAAACAAAAGTTCAGTGAATTGAATTACTTTGCCCAAGATCAACCTCGTAAAACAGCGGCAGACCTGATGGTCACACCAGGCATGCCCACCTCCTCTTTCCTCTGGGCTTACTGCAGTCATTTTGCCCTCTTGACTACCACTTCAGCTGTCATCAGTGTTAGACCTCATCTCAAGGCATTGTGGTGGTCTCAAGTTTGGAATTTGGGAGTCAGATCTACTAGGACTGAATCCCAGCCATGTACTGACTTCTGTGCGACCATGGAGAAATCATTTCTCTAATCATCAGTTTTGTTTTTTCATCTGTGCAGTGGGAATTATACCACCCCATTATGAGAGATAAAGAAAGCCAAGGGTAGATAATACTTGTGAAGGAGTTAGTCCATTTCTGGCACACGATAAGCATTCAATAAACAATGTGTACACATATTATTGTTACACAGGTCTTGCATAGGTCTTATTTCTATTCTCTGAAGGGAGATCAGATAAAAGATTGATTAACATGAAACAAAGAAGAGACAGGGATCATGCAGTAATTAACTAATACATGCGAATAACACATCAAGATCCAGAGGTTACTTCTAAGCTAGGATCAAATCAGTGGTTCAGTAGAAGTTACAGAATTATGTGAAATAGTCACTGTTACAAAGATGAGCACATGTAGAAATATCTGAAATAATGATAAACTACTGATTATCATAAATTAGATTATTATTTAAAAGTACTCATTTTCTTCTCTGTCTTCCATGGGGAGGGTGCACTTCTGGAAAAGTTGATTTGGGGCATGGCCATGTGCTTGTTGTGTGTTGGCTTCTTAGTGGGCAGAACCAACTTCTCTACCCCTTCTTTTGGATTCAGTCATTGTCTTGCTTGGGCCAATGGGATTAATAAAAGGGACACAATTCTCTTGCACGGCTGGGGTTTGCTTTCTTGCTCCTCTGTTATTGCTACAAGATGACCATGCTCTGGCTTGACCCTTGTTCCATGAAGACTGAAAAGCTCACAGAGCAAACTTAGACTCAGTTTGAATCTTAGACTGCCCAGTTGAGCTCAATGTTGGGCTTGGACTAGCCAACTCCCAGCCCATGTGCAGATGCGTGAGCGAGAATAAGATAGCATTTTGCACTGTCAGCCGCCAAGATGGTGTGGTAGTTTGTTTTGTAGCAATAGACAAATGGATAGACTAATAACAAATAGTGTTAGGCGCATGAGAGTTGGGCAACCCCCAATGGCACGCATCTTAGGTTTTGTAGGTAAATAATACCAATTGTAATCAAAGAAAATATCTCCCTGTGTGGTTCTTCTCTGATTTGCATAAATTTAGAACTTGATTTGTATCCTTGGGCAATTTACCTGGGCCTCTCTGTGTCTGTTTCTCCATTTGAAGAAGAAAGACATTACTTGCCACGTACCTTTCCCTGGGGGGTCATAAATTAATGGCTGAAAAACTCTGTGAGATCTCCCATGAAAGGTGCAATTTAAGCAGAAGCATGCCTATTATTTATTTTTATTATCCATTTTAGAATTGAATACTTAGAGCAAATAGATTTTCCAGCCACCAAAAAGGAAGTTTCTTCTATGCCACAACATATTATGTATTGGGCACTCTCCAACTATAGACTATATTTCCCCTTTATAGCACTAATTTAGATGTTTATGGGTCTGTAAATGTATTCCATTTCTCCCGGGGCTTCTGAATACCTATAATAGTTTAATATTTTGGAACACTAAATGATGCCTTGGGCAAAGTATAAAATGGGGGAATAAGAGAAGCAGAGAATGAATTGAATAATGATAGAGACACTTCTAAAAATACTACTTTTAGGCTCCCAGAATTACCCTGCAAAGTAGTCCAATTCGGGATTATTGTCTCTTCTTCATGTTTCAAATTATCACTTTTCTATTGTACAACTTTGGGGGCTGATGAGACTGACATAAAAACAGCATCGCTATCGAAGTATCCATAATAAAAGTTATTGTGATTGTAGGTAGAGGATTAGTATGGCAGAAGCTGGGCACCCAAGCCCAGGGTGGCCTCTTCAGTTGGTTTGCCGCTGGTGTTTGTTTTTGCAATATGTGTTCCAACACTGATGTAGATAATCAAGATTTTAATCTAGAAACTAACTAAAATGGGTCCTTTCTTGATGAGCTCTGTGGAGTTTTCTATGTGGTAATGCATGATAGAATGATTACCTAATTATCGTTTTCAGTCATAAAGGCTTGCTGCCTGTAATTTGAAGGAGAGTTGGCATTATGAGGACTGGCTGGATGCATAAACGTGCACTAACAGAAAGTTCAGAATCGGCCAAAAAATCAAGGACAAGGGGATATTTCTAACTTGGATTCATGCTTGCTTGGGGCCCTAGTCTATGTCAAGCTATAAAAGCCCCCCTCTTTTTAGGAACTAGAAAGTTCAAGAGTTGTTATCAAAAATGTCTCCGTAGCTGGGTACGGTGGCACACACCTGTAATCCCAGTACTTGGAAGACTGGGACAGGAGGATCATAGGTTTGAGACCAGTCTCAGAAACTTAGGGAGACCCTGTTTAAAAATTTATAAGGGAGCTGGGTATGGTGGCGCACGCTTGTAATCCCAGTACTTGAGAGGTGAGACCGGAGGATCGGGGTTCGCGGCCAGCCTCAGCTACTTAGTGAGGCCCTCGTCAACTTGGTGAGACCCTGTTTCAAAATAAAGCATAAAAAATAGGACTGGGGGTGTAACTCGGAGGTAGAATGCCCCTGGGTTCAATCCCCAGCACCAAAAAACAAACAAATGAAAAAAACAAAGTGTCCATGTTACTGAAATCCCCACATAGAGGACTAAGATTTTCAGCACTCTCATCTACCTTTAACATTTCATACTTGAAAGGGATAGACGTTTGCTTCTAGGTACCAGGTCCAACATACCCAGGAGTAATGCTGAGTTTGGCTCTCTCCTCCGTGTGCCCTGGGGGTGCATCCCATCACTAACCAGTGCTTAGGGAGAGCTGAGGCCGGCTGGCTGAGCTCCCCATTTGAGTGTGAAACTCCAGCTCTGTCCGTTAGCATGGCATACACCACATCATGTTAAAAAAGTGGAAAAATAAGTGGGGCATTTTAAACTGTCTTCTCAATCAGCAATTTATAAGCTACCACCTCTAAAGGATGGTATATAAAGAAGCAGGGATCTCTATGCCTTTCTGGCTTTGAGATTAATATTCGAGTCCTTTCAAGGAGGATACTGTGCCCTGATTTCTACTTATGGAGGCATATGAGAGAGTAGGTGACTTGGAAGTCTTTTCATTCTGGACCTTTATCTCCTTTCTGCCACCTTTTAGCTATATGCCTTTGGGTAAGTTCCTCAACCTGATTTCTTCCATTATATAATCTGGGTCTAATACTAGAGTGTATTTTGGGGGGATATAATGCATCCCTGGCCATATAGGAAGTGGATAATACTATCTATCTATCTATCTATCTATCTATCTATCTATCTATCATCTATCTATCTATCATCTATCTATCTATCTATCTACATCTATCATCTATCTATCTATCCTTTCATCCATTCATCCATCCATCTACAGCCCATGCATCCTTCCATCCATCTATCCACCCCCACCCATCCTTCCATCCATCTATCCATCCATCAATCTATCCACCTCATCCATCCATCCATCCATCCATCCATCCATCCATCTATCTCCCACACCCAGCCTTCCATCCATCTATGCATTCATCTATCTATTCATCCTCACCCATCCACCCATACATCTATTCATCCATCCATCTATCCACCTCCTGTACCCATCCTTCCATCCATCTATCCATCCATCCATCCATCCATCCATCTCTATGCGGTGCTCACCAACCTTTTTATCAAAATAAGTCCTTGAACAAGGATGTGGTTAAACTCAGAGAGATAAATATACTACTGAGGATCTTTATTTACACCAACTCTTCCAAACATAAAGAAATACATGTTATGTGAATAGAACTGTAGACCAGAAAACAACTTTTGAGAGTCTTAGTTTTTTGCTGTTGGTATTTTGTTTTGTTTTGTGTTTTCAGTGGCTCTATAGAGAAGAGGGGCAGAGAATGTATGAATACCAGCATGGGGTAGCAAGAAACCTGAGAACTGGATTCAAACTTGAGAAAATGATTTGTGGATCAACGAATGACCCATCTAATGTAAAAATCTTCCCCATCTATCCCCGACAGGCTGTGACCTAGCCTTTTACTGACACTCCAAACAGCCATCTCACCTGGGAACCATTATCTTTAGGGCCAGCTTCAAGGATCAGCAATTCTGCCCTGTGCCGAGCTCAAGTCTCTCCATAATGTGTTCCTTTTAGTTGTCTCAATCCCGGGCTCCACAGCCACACAGAACTCATTACTTCCTTTGAGAAAATCTAACATCTCATAACTAATGGCAAATGTGGCTCTAGGAAAGAGAACTTATTTATGTTTCTGTAGAAAATAAAAAACGGTACTTATCCAGACCTCTTTACCAGACACCTTAGTAAATTGTGCCTTCCAAGGGCAGACAGCTAAATCTTCTGGTGGGTGCCAGGTTGCGTTGGTGCCACTTTGGAAACCACATGCTTCATAAAGGGGGTGATCTAATGAGTTTATTTCTCTGCCCCGGTTCCAGCGACAGGGCTATTGAGTGACTTCATTGCAATCAGTATTGCTGACTAATGCCTGTATCAACACCTACCGCCGCCACCACCACCGGCGCTTCAATGATTTTACGTTTAGTTTGATTTCTCCAGACAGGACTTTTCCACATCATTGGAACTAATTGAGGTAATGGAGAAATTATTCTGGTGCCAGAACCCTTACTTTCTTTTGCCCACTTCCCCTTCAGGATTGAGAGTCAACAATGCTCACAGTCTCTTGGTGTTTCTTTACAGTCGGAAGGCGAGAGCTCCATCCTGTCGCCCTTGCACCTCGGCGGCTTTTGAACAACTCCGACCTCCGTCTCTCGTGGCTTGCCTGAGCAGCAGGGTCCGGTGGGCACCATCACGGTCCTGAGCCTCTTCGCAGTGAGGACTCGGGAATCCCTCCTGTGGCTCCCGAGACTGACCGCAAGAAATCTTCTAATGTTCGCTAAAACAACTAGCAGATGGAAGCAAACATTTTTATGAGAACGTATTCCACCTTAATTATATGAATTGTCTGCCAATGTTTATAGCGGCTCCCAGGGAGTTTGGAGGTAAGACCCAGCCAGCTAAGTATGGTTTTGATTACGGGGATTTGTATCAAAAGTGGAAGAGTGCCTCTTACTGACTTCCCATCTCCCCATCTGGCCCACACTTCATGTCCCTTACTCAAGAAGGTAGGTTGAGAAGACCATTCCCTAGAGAGCATGGCCTACAGAAAAGTCCCTGGTTTTGCCCCACATCAATAGTCAGAGGCTCAGTAAGTACTGGGGGGTTGAATGTTGGTAGACCACGGCGAGCCCTTCCACTGCCCGGCCATGTCTGGCTTGGATTTAAGCGGGGACTCTGCAGTGTGGGAGGGTGAGACATCCTTCCCACAGCCAGGGAAGTCTCTGCTTAGTCTTGGGTCCATCTTTCAGGGCGGGGGGGCAATTGTAGATTATAACTACAGATTAGTGGGAGATGTGCATGTTCATTTGAGGTTGGAGGAGAGAATCTATACGTTCTAATTAACGACGTTCATAATATTCAGGCTGCTTATCCCACTGGTGTCCTTACCTCTGTGTCTTCTTTCTCCCTCCAGTTGTTCAACCTGCATCTTTCCCCTCATTGATCTGTTCATCTAAGGTGGGGAGCAGGCAAGAGGCGACGCTGAGGAATAGATTGTAAGTCTATCTGAGTTCTGGTCAGCACAGGGAAGCAGGGGCCCTTCCAGCTCAGAGCTGAAGTGGGTGTTTTGCATTACTTGGGGGCTCTCTTTCCCCATGTCACCTCTGACCCCTTTTGCAAAGTTAATTGAGGGTTGGCCTTTTTCAAACCGGCTGCAGGAAATTGACCTTTGTGTTCACGCTATGTTAAGAAAGGCCTGGATGAAGAGAAAAATCAGGAGGTGAAATAGGAATTATCTGGCCTCCAGTCCTGCCGTGGCACTGTGTGGAGTGATCAGGGAGCTCTTGGTACGGTCACATAGGCCTTGCTGTTGGCAGAATCGTAGCCCTAGTGAATCAAACTGTAAATCCAAATGCATAAAGTACTCTGGTAGTCGAAAAATTTAACAGTCTGAAAGTACCTCTTAATATCTAATCTGTTGATTCTGTTGTAGTCAATTTCCTCCTCCTTCTTCTTATCATCATCATTATTATCATCATTATTATTATTATTATTATTATTTATTATTTTGCAATAGGCATTGAACCCAGGGGTGCTATACCACCGAGCTATATCCCCAGACCCCTTTTTAAATTTTGAGACAGGATCTAGCTTAGTTGCCCTGGCTGGCCTCAAACTTGTTTTTGTCCTGCCTCAGCCTCCTGAGTGGCTGGGATTACAGGTGTGCAACACCTCATCTGTCTATGTTTTCTCATTTTTAGTTACTGGTAGGGATAGCTGCTTGGGGCCACTTCTACAGAAATCCAATCGTAGGGGTTGTCTGGCAAGCAAGTGTATCTGTTACGCTGGGAAGATGGAAGGGCAATTAGAAAAAGTGCACCCAGTTGACTTCCAATCCTGGGTTCAAAACTTGGCTTTATCACTTCTGTTTTGCGTTACTTTAGGAAAAACGTATACATCCTTGCATCTTAATGCTTTGTCTGCAAGATGAAGGCATTTGTAAGAAATGAGATTGTGTGAGGATTGCATGAGTGTTTTGCAGCGTTTAGCACATAGATGTTTGATACCTCCAGCTGCCTGTTCCACGTCTTGTACCTCCTATGTCCCCTAGGACCCAGGGGCAAGGAGAATATTCCAGGGCCTTGCCCTCAGGAAGGTTATACTCTTTAGAGGGCTGAGAGTTTCTTTACTTTTTCTGGGGACAAGGAAGAATCTTAAACCAGCAGTGTTCAAAAAGCCATAGGAGGTGAATTGTTATTTTTAACTAGAAAACCAGCCATGTGGAATGGCTTCTTAAGACTCACAGCTGGATTAAATAATTCTGGGTCAAAATCTAGATTTCATGGTCTGGTGGTGAGGTCAGGCTGAGCTTGCAGGAAGGGTGTCTGATTCGCTGCTCAATCCCAGACATGTGCCCCACCTCTCTCTCTCAGTCTTGATTTTTATTTTGTTAGTTTGTTTTACCTGTAAAATTGATATAATAATACGATCAGCCTCTCCACCTTTGGATATTGTTTTTTTGGTACTAGGGATTGAGCCCAGGGGCAATCTACCTCCCAGCTATATCCCCGGCCCTATTTTATTTTTATTTTGAAAAAGGGTCTTGCTAGGTTGATGAGAGTCTCACTATTTGCTGAGACTGTCCTCGAACCTGCGATTCCCCTGTCTCAGCCTCCCAAGTACTGGGATTATAGACGTGCACCACCGCGCCTGGCTACACCTGTGGATTCTACTCCCATGGATTCAACCAATCATGGATAAATTGCATCTACAGACTTTCTTGTCCTTATTCCATAAACAATACATAACAACATTTACATAGTATTTTACATTGTAGTAAGTGTTATAAGTAATATAGAAATGATTTAAGGTATACCAGAGGATGTGCAGAGAGTATATGCAAATACTCCACCATTTTATATAACAGACTGGAACATCTCATGCTTAATATCTGTGGAGGGGTCCTGAAACCAATCCCCCAGGCATACTGAGGGACTACTATAGTTCTTTTTTTTTAACCCTATAGATTTATATTTATAAAACCAAATAAATAAAGCAGGTGAAGGAGACCTACAATAGAAGGCATTTTCAAGTTCATTTTAACTTTATTTGTGAACCAAGATGTAGAACAATTTAATTATATTGACAAGTTGTTAAAAAACCAAAACTACGGTACAGTCCTGGAGGAGTCTGCTAATTTATATGTAGCAACCCAAATTTGACCTTGAGTGGAGATGGAATGAAGACCAGGTATGGCTTGTTAAAGAACACAGTGGGCGGGGACAGTTAAAGAGGATTCAGTGTATAACCTATGATTAATAACTAGACGACAGAATTAGAAGTTATCTTAGACCTGGGTCCAGCTTTCCGCTTTTCCACTGTCTTTTGTATCAGTTAGCTACTAGTGCGTAACAAAATGCCTTGACCTATATGGCTAAAAACAACACCCTTCTCCAGCATGCACATCACTCTATCATTGCCCTTTTCTCATGGCATTATTGGTTTATATGTATATTTCTATTCCTAGACTCTCCATTTATCAAGTAAGGGGACAGAATCATGGTCATTCAGTCACTAAATAAGTATCTGCCCCATCTCTCCTGTGTGCAGGCATGGTGTTTGAGATTTGAAATAAGATGCATGAGTGACTGCATGATCTGCAGACCTTCCATCAGGCATCCTGGAGCTGCTCAGCGGCAGATCAGATGATGAGGATTAGAAGCACCATTCAAGGCCACAGAACACAATGAGGTTGGCCTCCAGCCTGGGTTGAACGATTCTTTTCTCATGGTGTGCCTCTCCCTCTGAGGATTTCTAGAGAATACATGGTGGATTCAGCAAAGCTCTCACCAAATCAATGATCAGATCAACGAAGCCACCTCATTCGTGCTTCCGCAGTCAATCAATCTCCGATGTAATCCATTCCGATGGATTGAAATATGGGTGAAGACCCAACATGAGAATTATGAATGAACATAGGGAAAAGTTTAAGTAAGGAAATGCAAGCTAGAATACAAGAATATTTACCTCCTTCGAAAATAAACTAGATAAGAAAAATAGAAAACACTCAATGTTGGCAAGGCTCCTGTGGAACCAGTTATTTCATATACTATTTGAGTGTCAAGTGGTGTATTTTGGCAATAGTTTCCAGATTTTTTTTTATGTGGTGCTGGGGATCAAACTCAGGATTATGTAACTTCTCGACAAACACTCTACCACTGAGTTATACCCTCAGGTCACTAGTAAGTATTCATAAGCGTTATATAACTATAACTTAGCAAGCTACATCTAGAAACCTAAATAAAGAATTTGTAAGAGATGCAGATAGCAATGTTTGTTCAAATATTTATGTGAGATTATACAGTGCTCACTTATGTGAGATTATACAATGGATTTTTTGTTGGTTGTGAAAATGGGAATAAAACCAGGATATGTTAAGTAAAAAATAGTATACAAATACATAAGTGCGCACACACATGTGCGCGTGCATGCGTGTGTGTGTGTGTGTGTGTGTGTGTGTGTGTTGAGAGAAAGGCAGCAAATCCACTAAGTTCATAGCAGTGCTCCAAAAAGACTTGAATAATTACATTTGTTTGTATTTTCTAAATATGTTACATACAGCATATATTATTTAATGTTAGAAAATAGCTAGTAATCAGAGTAAAAGATAATTGAAGAAAATGACACTATTATATGCAAACTGATACATTACTTTTTTTTTTTTCACCCTGAGACATAGGGACTCTAAGACTAGGGCTCAATTTATGTATACTAAGTTGCTAAATGGTCCTTTGGATGTCTTCTTTATTTTTTAGGAAAAATAATATTGCTACTGCTGCCTTACACAGAGAAAATTCCAGACGAACATTAAAAACCCAGCGAGCATTAGAAACAAACAATAATATGGTTTTCTTTCAGGAACAAAACCCGTGTTTAGAATCCAAAAGTAATGCGATCGCTCTGGAAACTATTATCATAAGTAATTCCATGTTGATTAGTTCACGCGCCCATGTCTCCAGGACGTGGTCAAGTCTAGCAGAAGCAAAGGTTTGAATAGGAATGGAAATCCTTGATTCTCAGCACCATCCTGGTCTCTGGAAATCCTTGATCATCCCAAACATCCCTTCCATTTGACTCTTTCTACCACCTCTGGGTTTGCCCTTGTTTATTTGACTTCCCAGTTGTTCTTCCTCTTTTAGAACATACTACATTTAGAGGAGTCGCCATCTGCTCTGAATGCATGTGTACTCAGTTTTCCATTTTCTAAATAATGCACCTTTCTCCTGTGGTGCCTCTATTAGGTCTGACAATGGGACTGGGGCAAGTGTGGGCAGAGGAGAGGGAAGAAAGCACAGTACCAGATGGATGCATGCCCTCTTCTCCACCAGGCATTCTGGCTACGTTGGTCATCAGGCAGAGTCTCCCTCGGGGGGACCTCCACCACTCTGGACTGAGATGAAGAAAGATTGGATAAATGACTAATGTACTGCAGTGTCTTCTTGTCTACCCGGTAAAGTGTTTTTTCATAGCTTTATGGCACATATAAGTGTAATAACAATAAGAGCCTTCAGTATATTGCCTGGGATGCTTTTTACAGTCTCCAATTCCATTGCTTATACATTTGGTCACCGCCCTTTACTTGGTTGAGCTGGGTGCAGTATGGTACACTGAAGGCAGAATGAGATTTGGAGCCAAGCATGTATATGGACTGTTATCTCTGCTGTCTAGGAGCCATGGGGTTCTGAGAAAGCTGTGTATCGGCGAGGGGGATCATACTATCTTCTCTTATATTCCTGGTTTTTCAAGCCAGGGTCGCTCATTTATGTACAGCATTCTAATGGTTACCTCCAGGTGGCTCCAATACTGGAGGGTATGCTGAGTTGTCTGTAACTTTTCATAGCTGTGACAAATAACCAAGAAAAACAACTTAGAAGAGGAAAGATGTATTTGGGCTCATGGTTTCAGAGGCTCAGTCCGTGGTGGGCTGGCTTCATGACTAGGGGCCTGAGATGAGGCAAAGCATCATGGCAGATGAGTGTGGTGGAGGAAAGCACTCAGTTCATGGCAGCTGGGAAGCAGAGAAAGAGGGAGGGAGGGAGGAAGGGGCTGGGGACGGCCTCCACCACCTCTCAGTAGTACATTCAGCTCTCGATGGATTAATCCACTACAAGGTGAGATAGTCCATGATCCTATCAAAAGTCCCACCACAGAACATTACTACATTGGGGACGAAGCCTTCAACACATGAGCCTTTGGGGGCCATTCCCTAGCCAAACCAGAGCACCTGAACGGTGAGATTGGCACCTTCCTGGGACTCACCTCTGACCATGTAACTTAGAGGAAAGAAGATTTATTTTCTTACCGTTTCAAGTTCAGTCCGTGTGAGGCCGGGGAGCATGGATCTCAGGACATGGCAGCAGGAAGTGGAAAGAGGGAGAGCACATGGGCTGCACTCACATCATGGAGGCTGGATGCAAGAGAGCGAGCAGGGGGAGGAGGAACCATTTTTATAATCCCCAAGGCCACACCCCCAGGGACTCACCTCCAGCCACACCCTACTGGCCTGAATCACCACCATTAAAATGGATTTATCCACTGCTGGGATTATAACCCTCTTGACTCAATTAGTAAATGAGCTCTTTAGGAGACATATT
This sequence comes from Glis glis, assembly GCA_004027185.1. NCBI lineage: Eukaryota > Metazoa > Chordata > Mammalia > Rodentia > Gliridae > Glis > Glis glis. Next base: position 53,259 of record PVJS01004348.1, read on the forward strand.
TCTATCTAACTACAACTATCTAACTAACTACAACACACTCTGAGATTCTAACTACAATGTCACTAGGTGACAGGTCTCTTTTAGCTCCATTATAATCTTATGGGTCTACTGTCATGTACACTTGTCGACTGTTGACCGAAATGTCCTTATGTGTGATACATGACTGTATTCATATCCTGGTCTCCGTGAGTGTTATTTTGGAAAAGGAGGGCTATGAATAATACCTCTAATAATAATAATGTATCTTTTAATAATGTATTTTTAATAATAACATATCTTTTTAACAATGTATCTTTTCCCCCCATTTGTTATTTTTAAGCCCACTTGTTTACTCTTTGTTGGATAAGCAGGATAAATCAGCCAAGATAATTCAGCCTTCCTCTACTAGTCAATGAAAGGAGCTAAGCTATTCAAGATGGTAGGAAATGGGGTGGGCGGGGGCAGGAGGGCTGAAAGTTGGGGATGGAGTAGCAGATATTTTCAGGGTCTGTCACTGTTTTAATAGCTCTGCTGTTATCACTTCAGAAACGGCCACATTTGGGACCATTTACAGCTAATGGACATGTGTTGAGAGGTGTTATGTAGGAAGGTACGTCATGCAAAAGTGAAAGATAAGTGTTTGATTTTGCCCAACCAGAGCATGGACCAAAAGGGAGAAACCTTGCCAGTTATGTTAAGTGCCTCCACTCATAGCTAACAGGTGTCCCCCCTCACGCGGGGTGTTTCCATGGATGCTGAAATTTTGCCTTTGAAAAAGAGTTTGCCAAGAGTATGAGGTCAAGGCGGTATTTTAAATCACTCAGGTTCTAAAGGGACCCAGCTTTGGCCTCAAACAAAAACACTATCCCTTCAGCTTGGATATTTAGACAGACTTCCTCTAAGCCTCGCAATATAGTCTATCTAGCACTTGCAAGTAAATTCTCATGCCTCTAACAAGGGCTTGAGATCTAAGAATTCCTTATTATAGCTGCCACTTTGTAGTGAAACTGACATTCCTGCAACTTGGCTACTTTTGATGAGATAAAAACGTGTAATATATGGAACTCAGACCACCACCTAGGGAGAGAGATACATGGATTTTCCAAATTCTTCTCCTCCTATATTACTTGGATAACAATGGTAATGGATAATTTTTGCACATATCTGGGGCAGTGACCAAAGAGATTTTCATGTAATAACCCATTTTTTTTTCCCTCTGGACAACCTGTTAGATAGATGTGGATACTGAAGCACAGAGGTAACGTGTCATTTAACAGAGTTTTTAATTGCACACCTGTGATCTGCCAGGTACTGTGCTAATCACCTGTAATACTTTCAAATGCAAACATATGTGATCCTCTGGCCCCATGGAGTGGAGTGCATTCTTAGGTCTAATGTCACATAGCTGGTAAAGTAGCAGAATCAGGATCTGAACCAGATCTTCTGTTATCAAACATAGTATTAAGACCACCTCCGAGTAATGCTGATCAACATTAATTTATGTCTGCCCTGTTGGTCCCAGATTATGGTGGAGCAGAATTTAGCATGATGTTATGTATGACTTGCACACGGTCCCTACTTTTAACTCTAATACCCCAATTCTATGAGGCCCTGGTTCATGACTTACAACTGATTTTAGCTTTGGCAAGGCTCAATTTCAAAATTTGTTTTCCTATCAATCGATTTGTCTCTCTTTTCTCCTTACAACCAACATTTTTCTTTATTTTCTAATTATCATAGTCGTCAGAGGCAGAGAATGAAAGAAAATAATTAAAAATGAATGCAGTTGTGGGCTGAGGATATAGTACAGTGGTAGGGTGCTTACCCAGCATGCACTAACTTCAATCCTCAGCATCACCAACAATAACAACAACAACAACAACAACAACAAAAATAGGAGGTAAGCATAGGCTGGTGACTGAAAGCAGGGCCATCTATTCATCTACTGGCCTCCTTGATGCATTTAAGCAGATTCAAGGCAAATGTTAGACATGAATGGTGCTTGCAACAGTGCCCTGGATTCTCCTCCTCTTTCCCTAAATGCCTCCCTAGAGATCTCTGCTGGTCAAGTATCTGCTTTCGATTCTGTCTCTGCCTTCTTCTGGGGTAATTTCCATTGATTTTCCCTCACATCCTTTCAGGAACTGTGGGTTTAGAATTGAGGTAATACAGTGAACGTGTTTGGCTATTTCGTTCTTGTTCCAGCATAATTGTTACTGTCCCAAGTGTCCCATTTTGATAAAGGCAGGTGATCTGGTAACCCTTGGTGATTCTTTTCTTGTCTCAGGGTTCCCTGAATAAGACAACCCAATCCTTGAAGTCTCTGGGTCCCCAACCCTGGATCTACCAATTTGCAACTCATTCTAAGAGGGAATTGGAACAAGAGCCCTTAATGGATCTGATCTTCCATTTCTCTATCCAGGGACTAGAATGAAAGCACATTGTCCTCCTTTCTCTTTAGTTCCTATGCAAATATAATGAAGCTGGCACACTGTGAAGAACTCACACAAGGATCTTTCTGGTGACTTTTTGCTGAAAATGTCACCATTTGTTGGTATCTATATTAAAGATAAAGAGTGAAAAGTGAGAGCCAAGGAGGACAAAGTCTGCATAGAGTCACTTAGAAGATTTTGTAAATGAGTGAAGGGAAAAGTTATTGAAATTATTGTGTGAAATGAGGATTTTGTATAAGATGAGGCTGGGGATGTCATTTGTCTGTCCGTAATGCTTTCCAGAAATTGATAGTTGCTCATAATTCTCAGGAAACGGGACTTTGGGACAGTTGGAATATAAAGAAGAAATTAACCCAGTTATATTCTAACAGTAAACAACTTTTAGGGATTTATTGGGTCTTATTTGCATCTAAGGAGATACCTCTTAGAAGAGGTAGGCCTGAATTTGTCTCTGATTTTCTGCAAAGAATACTTCAACCATATGAAAGACGCGAAAATTATGTGAATTTGAGTCCTTATTTATTTATTTTTTGGTCATTTGGCACTCCTCTGAGATGTTTGTGAAGTACTTTAAAACATCTCAGTATATATTTTAATGTCCTGTATGTGTTAGCTGAATTTATATCACTTGCATAATTATTTTAATCAAAGGTCCACGTTGAAAGGGGTAGTCATCTGGGAACATATCAGAAAAACTAAATTCCAGATGTGTGTATCATGAGCATGCCTGCCACACAGATTTCTGCTCGATGCCAGAGTTTCGCTAATTACCAGTTTGTAAATTAGTAGTTTGTAAATCAGCATAAGGGATGTCGGGAAGGGATGGTGATTTAGAGCATCAGAGAGAGTGAATTGGCTAAAACACTTTAAAGACCTCTGCCCCTCATGGGTAGAGGGCACAGGAATCCAGCAAAGGACATTGTCTTTACATTGGGGTTGTCAATCAAGGATTAGCATCCAAGAGGCATAGGCCTGGTCATTGGCTCTGAGCTGGACTCCTCAACCTTGGTACTCTTGATTTGGGGACCAGATCATTCTTTGCTGTGGGGGCTGACTTGCTCATCCTGAGCTGGTTGGTCCTGTCCTGGGTCTCTGCTCACCAGATGTCAAGAACTCTTACCCCTTCTTCCTTTTCTGTGTTGTCAACCAAACATGTCTCTAGATATGGCTACATGTCCTCCTTAGGGGGGAATCGTGCAGTTGAGAATGATTCATTTAAAGGATTTATGAGATCAGCTATAAGAATCCTTGAGTTCTGGCCATGGGCAAATATATCTACCTTTGAAAAGACTTTCACAGGCCGGGCGTGGTGGCGCACGCTTGTAATCCCAGTACTTTGGGAGGCAGAGACCGGAGGATCCGGGTTCATGCCAGCCTCAGCTCTCTCTCTCTCTCTCTCTCTCTCTCTCTCTCTTTCTCTCTCTCTCTCTCTCTCTTTCTCTCTCCCTGTCTCTCTCTCTCTCTCTCTCTCTCTACTTAGTGAGGCCTTCCACAACTTTGTGGGACCTGGTTTCAAAATAAAGTATCAAAAATAGGGCCGGGGGTGTAGTGCAGAGGTAGAACGCCTCTGGGTTCAATCCCCGGTACCGCAAAAAAAGAAAAAAAAAGAAAAGACTTTCACAAGACGTGATGGACAGAAGAGATCCCCTCAAAGGACAGAGGACAGAAGAGTCCTGGAACTCCCAGAACAGGACAGGTCCTCTTCTCTTTTTTGAATCCACTTGCTAATGTTTATAATGTTAGATCGGTAGGAGGCAGATTTCAACTTTTGTTTTAATTATAGCTGGTTAATGAGTCGATGCTGCAGTAATGAAACCCTTTTGACCTTGAATTTCTTGCTGGTGCCACCAACATCTACCACCAAGAACCAGAGAACTGTGACCACATCACCTCTGGTCAGTTTTCAAGGGGGGGAGCATGTGGTGACAAATAACTGTGTGGAGCTGGTCAAAGCTATCTGCAACAAAGCTCTAGGCACCTGACGGAAGGAAGAAGGACAAAGGGATGCACAAAAGGGAAGAAAGACTCCTACCTGCTCTGCACGTAACTAACTTGGGTATCAGTTTGTCGTTTAATTTGTTCAGAGATGCTCTGAGCCATTTTGCAATGGTTCTTCTTATAAAAGCCACTTTCTTTTTTCTGTCTGAAGCCTAGGGGAAAAGAACAGAACCATAGAAGCACAGTTTGGTTTTTATTTTTTATTTTATTATTATTTTTTTTTAGTTAAAAGGTCTTTAGTTTTATCTCATTGTTGGATCTCAAAGGAGAGATACTAGGCTAAGACACTGCTGATCCCCCTAGAGTCTCTCTGGGATAAATTTGGAATTCTCATCCACACCTCCCAGCTAATACAGCCAAATTCATATCCATCATAAACATAAAACTATCCAAAGAGTTTAAGAAAGATCAGGAAGTTGTCTGACCTGAGCACTCAGAGAATTCACGCAGGCCCCTAAACTCATCTGAATAGTTCTGTCCTTCTTTGGTAGCCTCAGTCCCCGGAGCTGCTTGTGCTACACAATCTCTGACTTTCAGAGCGGAGTCCCCCCGGCCCAGCGCTTCTCTGCTCACCATCCCCCTTCTCTTCAGCTCCACCAGGCGGCTCTCTGCCCAGAGAAACAGGACTGTCCCCTCAGTCCCTGAAGGCTTTGCTGCTCCCCTGAAGGGAAAGTTAACGATTTAATTGTGTCTATGTGGGATACATAATGAATGAGCCTGAATAATTCAAGACAGGATGTTAACGAAGAGGATTCAGCCAACACCTGGGCTGGACAAAGATTTCTTTGGCTGCCTCAGGGGGCTACGGGATGTGCAGTCTTCAATTTACTGTATTGTGTGCCCAGCTGCGAGGCATCTAAACTGCACGGACGAGCTCTTTCCTTTTTGTGAAGACAACTATGGCTGTCTGGATGGGTGCGTGTGAGTGTGTGTGTGTGTGTGTGTGTGCGTGCGCGCGTGCATGCGCATGGATGTGTGTGTCCGTGTACAGTGTGTGTGTGTACGTGTGTGTGTGTCTCTGTGTGTGTGTCCTTGCCAGGACAAAAAAAATCTGGTGACAAATCTGGCACCTTTAAAAAGAGGCCGGTCTTGTATCCCATTTCTCAGCCTCAGACTTGAGCCTGAGAAAAATATCAAGCCAGCTGAATTCTTCTCTAAGGTTTTATAATAATGATAATAAAATGGTCCCCTACCAAGTTCAAAGAGGCTTTTCATCTGCATGCTGTGAGCAGGATCTTTGCTGAGGGGAACTTGGGCATCTGCTGGGATCCTGTTGCTTCGGGAGAAGAGGGAAACGGCAAGGTCAAGCCCCTGGCTCACCTGAAATAACCCCAGAGCCGAAACTATGTGGTGACAGTATCCTGCCTTTGTGTTATTGTTGTGCTGCATTTTATGGAAGTGGTTGTAGATTTTATAGCTACTGAGAGTTTTATTATTTTGTTCTTTTTCTGTTAAGTCTCAGAAAGTCACAGGGTAAAGAATGAAAGTCATTTCTGCTGATAATTACAAGGAACTGTATAGGAACATCTTGAGAGATGTTACAGCATTTATTTCAAAAGAAGAATAACCACTCATGGAAACCTAGGATGTCTCTCCCTGCACGTCCATACACTCCCCCACCCCCACGCAAGTCCTAACTTCAGCATTTTCATTTTTAATCGAAAGACAAAGGTCTTTTGCGCCTCAGTTAGCCCAAGGAAAGTGCCAAACATCTCCCCAGTAATCTCTACACATATACATATTCCGTGCACACAATTTCAGTGGGCTCTCCAACTTCCTGAAGAACCACCGCCCCCGCCCTAGACCTCTGGATGACTCTAGTCTCTATTAGTCTGAAATTGGTCCTGGAAGAAAGATGGCACTATATTTTATAATACCACCAACTCAATTTGTTGGAAATGCCAAGAAGGATGCTTGAGTAAGATAGACTGTGATTTCAAGAATAAGTTCAGATCACTCAAAAATATTAGGCACCCCTGGAGGATCCCCTGTCTGGGTGAAGTTACCAGTGACAGTCCGTATTATTGTTCTGTTACATGCACTTGACACACAAGAAGTGGAGGAGTGGGGTGGAGCTAAGGATGCTCTCAACACGGCAAGAGTCAAAGAAAGACAGATGTGTGGGTGAAGACGGGCGTGTTAGCCAGACATGGTGGTGCAGGCTTGTAATCCCAGTACTTAGGAGGCTGAGACAGGAGGATCACAGGTTCAAGACCAGCCTTAGCAATTTGGCGAGATTCTCAGGAACTTAGCAAGACCCTGTTTAAAAATAAAAATAAAAGGGACTAGGGGGATAGCTGTGAGGTAGAGTGCCCCAGAGTTTAATCCCTAGTACCAAAAACAAAAACAAAACAAAACCCCCAAAAAACCCAAAACAAGAAAACCTAGAGTGGTGTGTGTTAGTTGTGGGCAGAGATGCATCCAGTACCTCTTCCAATGACCCATGTGCAAACCTTGGAGACTTCCTAAATCTACATGCAGCTAAAGGAAAGCCTTGAACTCCAAGCAGGAAGGGGATCAACATGTGGAACTGCCTCCTTCTAAGGATCCTGTGTGTTCTAGAAAGTCTAGAATATTCTCCTGAAGGTGCTGCTCTGAGTTCTGAGAACCAGCTGCCTGCTTCCCAGGCCAGTGCTGGGATGGACGGGTGCTCATCGGTGCCCGGCATCTTTTGTAGGGTCTGTTCATCTACTTCATCGGGGAACAGTATCCAGCATCATTAAGAGCATCAACTCTAAAACTGGAGATGGAACACGGACAGCTTGTGCTTTCGTGTTTTTGTTTTGTGTTGTTTTGTTTTTGTTTTTGTTTTTTGTAGTACTGGAGATGGAACCTGTCACGGGGGCGTTCTTGGCTTCTGTGGTGAAAAGAATTTCAGCATGTATCCGTCAGAGACAAAGAGAGGTTTATTAGAGAAAAGTGGGGATACACGTTCAAGGAAGAACATGGGCCACCTTGAGAGTGTGAGAGGCCCCTGGGATCTTTTTTTTTTTTTTTGAGATACCGGGGATTGAACCCAGGGGCGTTCTGCCTCCGAGCTACACCCCCAGCCCTAATTTTTATACTTTATTTTGAAACTGGGTCTCACGAAGTTGTGGAGGGCCTCCCTAAGTAGCTGAGGCTGGCTGTGAACCCAGATCCTCCGGTCTCCGCCTCACAAGTACTGGGATTACAAGCGTGCATCTTTGCAATCCTTTTCTTATAGGGGGTCTGGTGGGGGGGGGGCTTGGGGCACATGGTGGGGTGGAGGTCTGGACTTCCTCTTAATCCTCAGGTTCCCAGCACCAATGGGTGATGACTGGGTGGTGTCTGACCCTGTCCCTCCTCCTGAATCCTTTGTTTACTAAGCATCTCAGGAATCTCAGGTAGGGAGAGGGGCCATTGTGATTAAGGGTGTGGGCTCATAAAGAGTTCTGCCTAAGATAGAACACACCTCATAGGGTGGAGTTAGAGATTATGAATTTTCCAGATTTAAAAACTATATTTTCCTTTCCTTCCCAACTTGTCTCCTTTCTGCTTAATATTTTATTTCTTCTATCCTACCTGAAACCCAGGAGCTTTCTACCTCTGAGCTCTACTCCAGCCCTATTTTATTTTGAAATGGAGTCTCACGAAGTTGCAGAGGGCCTTGGTAAGTTGTTGAAGCTGGCCTCAAACCTGGGATCCTCCTGTCTCAGCCTCCCAAGTCATGGACCTTGTGCTTTTAAATACATTTTCTAGACTCTCAGAACTTCCGTCATAATCCCTTGCACAGGAGAGGCCTTAGGAATCACTGAGTTCCCTTTCCCCTCGGACAGATGAGCAAATGGAGATACAGGCAGGAGAGGAAAGGACAACATCTTGCCTGTCACTTACTGAGCAGGTGACAAAATCAGACATCCATCCTCAGGCCCAGTTACGCTTTTTCATGTTGTCTCCACTTTGACCACAAATTACCCTGTCAACTTAAATGATTCAATGGCCCCAGGTCTAAATAGACTCTCCTGATTTAAAAATAAAAATAAAAAAAATAAACCAGGATCAGACTAATTTTCCATGACTCACTTTTCCAAAATGTTTTGTATCAACGTATAACGTACAAGGCAAATCTATGAGTTGGAGCTGGACCACAGCCAAGATTCTTAAAGAGGGGGTGAACCTTCAAGAGAAGCCCTGATACAGAGGAATCAGTTGCAGCCTCTTGGAGTACATCACTGTTTATAAGTTCTATGTTAAAGAGTAAGAAAAATTAAGACCTCATGTAAACCAGCACGGGACAAAAGTTGAGATTTCCAAGTGAAGCAAGAAAGCTGGGAATTAAAAACAAGAAATAAATAAAATAAAAGGGAGTGGGGGGGGGTGGGAGGAAGGAAAGGGATTCTTAATGGTGTATTGTTTTCTGAGCTCTACCAATTAGCAAACATCTCTCATAAAAGAAAGAAAGAGGGAAGGAATTTCATGCACTGAAGTAGCCCCAGTCAGCTGCAAAGGCTCCGGGATTCTGCACCAGCCGTTCATCCCCCTCCCAAACTCTGGCCATTACATCAGTCCCACTACATCCTGGGGGTCATTGTCATGCTGATGAGCCAGGCTGAGACTGGATTCTCTCACTGCCCAGAGAGACATTCCCACCACCGGCTGGCTCTGGGGCTCATTCAAGCTGGGCTGAATTGCCCTGGAGAATAAAAGATCCAGCCTTAATTAACCACTGCGCTCAGCTCCCCATCACAGCTTGATTGTTGTGCTAGCTGCTCTCCCCGCAAGAAAGGAAATGCCAGGGCTCCCGGCGCAGCCCCAGCGCTGGGAAGTAGGGCTCCTTGGGGAGCCGGAGTTGGTTCTGCCTTGTTTTGAAAATAAAATATCGCGGGGTATTATGTCGCCGTAGCACCAATGTCCTGTTTTTTTGGAAAGAAATAAACCTTGTTGTCTGTTATGATTTCCTCGCCCAGCTCCAGGGATCCACGCGGCACACAGGGTTTCCAAGGAGGGTCTTTCCAGGCATTTTATAACGCTGGCAGAGAGCTTTGTTATATTCTCAGCGTTGTCTTTATTTCATTGAATAGTTCCTGGTGCTATTGATGCTAGGGGAAGTGTGTGTGTGTGTGTGTGTGTGTGTGTGTGTGTGTGTGTGTGTGTGTTTATCAAGAGTTTGGGTAGGAAATCAATTACCAATTCCCCTTTTATTTATTTTTGTGATGCTGGGCATTCTACCTCTGAGCTACACCCCAGCCCTATTTTTATGTTTTAGTTGGAAACCGGGTCTTGCTAAGTAGCTGAGGACTGATTTCAAACCTTTGATCCTACTATCTCAGCCTCTCAAGTACTGGGATTCCAGGCTTGTGCTACTGGACCCAGCTACCTCTCTTCATCCTTTACCAATTAATCCTCCCTAAAATCATAGTTTTTGGAGACTGGCTTGATTTCTTGTAGTTGAACATTTTTTTCTCTCTCTCATTACCATAGAAAAAGGAATGTGCTTTACACAGTGTATTGAACAAAATTGAGTTCAGAATCTTTATTTTATATATATATATGTATATATATATTTGTGGTACTGGGGCTTGAACCCAGGGGCAATCTACCTCCAGGCTATAACCCAGCCCTATTTTTTATTCTTTATTTTGAAACAGGGTCTCACTAAGTTGCAGAGGGCCTCACTAAGTAGCTGAGGCTGGCCGTGAACCTGGATCCTCTGGTTTCAGCCTCCCAAGTACTGGGATTACAAGCGGGCACCTCCATGCCCGGCTCAGAATCTTTATTTTATTTCTTTGTTTGGGTGCTGGGGAGTGAACCCAGGGCCTCACTCATGCTAAACACAAACTCTACCGCTAAGCCACATCCCCAGAGAGTTCCGAAATTATAAAACACTGTTCACGCACTTCACAGTCTCGGAGTTCTCTGGATGGTGGTGACTGAGGAAGCCAGCAGGGGTAAAAGGGCTGTCGTCACTGGGGCTTGGAAGCAGAGAGTCAACCAGGCTTTGAACCTGGGACGCTAAGGTCTCCAATTCCTTTCCTGGCAGCATCTCAAGGGTAGCCTCATGTTGAATCTTCCTCTCCACTCTCCTCTCCACTCTCTGACTCTCAGGTGCAACTACAGAGAGGCTTGAAGTCTGGAGACAGAAGATGGTTTTCTGGAAATTCATTTTTCTTAGCATAATTTTGGGGATCAGGTGCAGTGTTTAGGAGACTAGAGATCATGATGTGCTCTGGCCATGGTCAATCATTCTAGAGGAATCTGTTTGCAAGGCCAGCTGGTGTCAAAGGGCCACTTGTTCCCTTCTGAACACTGTAGGATACGCTGGGATCTGCTACGTGGCTCTGTCTTCTCATGCAGCTTGCAGACTTCCCATGGTAATGGTCCAATAGGAGGGATCCAGTCCTACATGTATTTTTAAATAAAATAGCAAAGCACTTAAAATACAACTTAGCATAAAATAATTCACTTTGTAATGAATCACAGTATATTTTAAACGGCATAGGATTAGACCAAGATGTTGGAAGTCCTAGATTCAAAAGGTATCGTCATGGCTAACCCTCACCTAATTAGAATTAAGTAAAGTGTGTGCCATTCTACTTACCCAAAATTATTATGACCCAAGTCAAAAGTTTTTTTTTTCTGAGCTTTAATGCTTTAACAGTTTTACCAGTCATTAACACATGCAGAATTTCTATCTATACTTCTAAAAATTGAGACTTATCCACCCGCTCAGATTTAATAATTAAAGAACGGCATGGTTTGTCAACCCATATACTTCGAAATCACAGGACCTGTTTTCTAGTCTCTTAGGAGCTAGTGTCTCTTCTAGTCTCAGTCTTTTATGAGCTGGGTAGCCTTGGGCAAGCATTATGTTTGAGATTCCTGAAGTTCCTTATCTCTAAGCTGGGATAATACTATTGGTCTTGGGAGATTGTATTCTGAGAATTGAATGGGGCTAAATATGAATGGGTATCGTGCTGGGGGTGGATGGAATATCAAGTAGGTGATCTACAAGCACTAGGTTTCTTCTCTGTCCTTTCCCCGTATCTTCCCACAGTTTGGAATTTCTAGAACTCAATTTCCTTCACTTTTCTCTCCACTCTATTCATGGACAGAGGCCAAGAGAGACGCAGTGATTCATACAGCATATTTTGATTCTTTCCAGAATGTGCAATCTGGTGATGCTGATGGCTACCTTATTATATAATCAAATGGGGAGCGATGTTTACAGCCCAACCTTTGATCATGGAATTTGGGGACTAAAGCAGAATTTAGGGAAGAAGTCCAAGTCCTTTCATTTCATAATCTTGCTTAGTTATCCCATGGCAGAGGCAAAAACAAAACAAAACAAAAAAAAAGTAAGCAAGCAGGATCAGCTCCACTTCTCTCAGTCCAGGGCTTGGACTGCAACCCCAGCTTCCCTTAAAACTGTCTTGAATTAGTTCCTCCACTCTTTATACTTTACGGTTGAATATTTCTTTGCAGCAGTTAAACATAAAGAACTGGTTTTAAAAATGTATTGGATTTAAAAAGAAAAAACAAGTCAAGTCCCTCAGAGATAAACTAAAATCACACAAATACACCAACTAAAATGGAATTAAACCTACTTAAAATAATATCCTACTGGGATTTCACAACCAGGAAAAGTTGAATTAAAGGACAGCTCCATTATCAGAAGGAAGCCATGGTTGATGTGCCTAGGATACTATGCTTTTGGTCAGCAGAATTTCTTTTTGTTTTTTATTTTTGGTACTGAGGTTTGAATCCAGGGGCATCTACCTCCAAGCTCTACCCCTAGCCTGTTTTATTTTTTATTTTTAAACATGTTATCACTAAGTTGCTGAGGGTCTCACTAAGTTGCTGAGGCTGGCCTTGAACCTGTAAACTTCCTGTTTCAGCCTCCCAAGTACTGGGATTACAGGCAAGCACCACCACCCCCAGCTCAAAGCATTTTTTAGCATGAAGTGTGTAGGAGAGGGAGGATTTCTTTTCTAACCCATCTCTAGGCTCGTGAATGAGATTAATATAACAAAAGACTAACAAGATAGAAGCCTACAAATTTAGTATAAGTTATATACTAGTATAACTCTTCAGAAATGAAGTCCCAGAGAAACAGAGTCGCCTGTGTTTCTATGCTAAGTTGAATAAAGAAATGAACCGTTGTGGAGAAATCTGAAAACAGGACAAAAGTATGTGCTCTAATGGTAACAGGCTGGGGAACAGAGAGATCCTGTTTGTCTTTTTAGATTCTTCTTAGCATCCCCATCTCTTGGAGGATAAAGACACTCATTTGCTTTGAGCATAGGAAGGATGCTTCTGGATGGAAGATCTTATGACATACTTCACATGAAAGGGCAGCTAAGTGTTAGGGCATGCTTCAGGGAAGAAGGGATGAGGGCAAAGTGAGAGTCACTTTTTTTGCTTCTGCTGTTTCCTCAAAGGCCAAGAGGACATCTTTCAGGGTACCATGTCCTGAACCCCATCAAATGCATATAGAAGCCCAGTGTTCTGAAACAGTCAGGAGGAAGCTATTCTAAGAGAAGCAGAGGGCACTGGACAGAGTCTCAGTTTCTCCACTGTCAGCACCCACTCTCCACTTCAACCCTGACCCATGATGTGCTTCCAGGGGACCATTGAACTTGATGCAGAAAATCCTGGTGTCAGCTGGGTGTGCTGGTGCACACATGTGATCCTAGTACTTGAGAAGCTGAAACAGGAGAATCGTAGGTTCAAGACCAGCCTCAGCAACATAGTGAGACCCTCAGCAACTTTGAGAGTTCCAAAATAAAAAAAAAAGGGGCTGGGGGTGTAGATCAGAGGCAGAATGTTCCTGGGTTCAATCCCCAGTACAAAAAAAAGTCCTAGTGGATGGTGGGAGATGGGAGGTCTGCTCCATTACTTCTCACCAAGAGATTTTTGAACAATATTTGAATCAACAAATTTTGAATCAATAAGACCTTATTACTAATGAATTATCCCTAACCTAAGCCATGTACCTAACTAATAATACTTAATGTTGGTAGATTGGGGGATAGGGTTGACAGCAAATTCAGTAAAATGTCAGTCACGAGTTACTTGACGTACTTAAATGGTACCAGAAGATATTTGCTAGATAGAGTTATACAAGTTCCCAAGTGAGAAACTGATCATGTTTTCTGTCGTTTGTCTGGTAGACCCCCGGAAACAAGAATTAGCCCCAATTTAGTATACTAATTAAATTAATTAAATAGAAATTCCAGCACAAGAGTAGAGAGAGTCTTCTTAAAATAGGGAAAGAAGTTTGAACAATCAATAGTGGCTTTCATTATAACATGGTTTTCTTGCAAAGCTTCGACCTGTAGTTACCTGAGTGTGCCTGGGGCTTCACTCCATTTAGGCCTAAACATTTATCACGTTCCAGCTCCACCTGAAATGCCCAATGTGTTTGCAGTGGGCACACTTTCTTCTGGACTGGAGCAAAGTTGGTGTCTGATGGTGGTTGGTAAGTGTCCTTTCTGCCTCAAATTTCATTCTTATTTTTCACTCTTTTACACTTAATCAATTAATCTTTCTGTGGATTTATTTCCCTTCATTCTTATTGATCCTTCAAGAATCAGTCCCATTGCTTCTCCTAAGAGATGTCCCTGAATTTGCAGCTTGAATAAGTGCCTCTTCTTACTTAACACACCATGCATTTTTTCTCTTTGCATGTACTGCGTTATATTTTTGTGTATTTTGTTCTCTGCACTTAAGGTGTTTACAGTCTAATTTGAATGACAATGACCTTCTTATGCATCTACCATTAGACAATGCCCAAAATGTTATTGACAGCCAAACACATCTTTCAGGAATTATTCAATTCTATGAGAAGGGCACAATTCATAGACCAGTTTTCTGATTTTTTTCTGGATATTCCTTTGCCTGTCAGAACATTAATACAGGGCAATCTGGTTGAGCGGGTTAAACACAAAACAGTGACTTCTTATAAACCATAAAAGAAACTCATTTGGAGCTCCAGACCATCCCCAGTGGAACATCAGTGGCTCCTTCATTGCCTTCCCACAGTCCTTGGAAAGTGCTTCTCTTATTTCAAGGGTAACCACATAATTTACCATCTGAGTGGGGGCGTGTCTGGGAGCGGGGGTGTTTCTCAGCGTGAGAATTGGAGAATACATTGCCATAGCAGACAGGACCCAGGGCTACTCCTGGTGATCCAGAATGTGTGGTCATCTTACTGAGGGCACTGGACTTACATAGAAAATTAGCTGGACATGGGCATACATCTGTAATTCCAGCAACTGGGGAGGCTGAGGCATGAGGATCGCAAGTTCAAAGCCAGCCTGGGCAACTTTGCCAGACCCTGTCTGAAAATGAAAATAATTTTTAAAAAATTAAGAAAAGAAAGGGTTGGGGTTGTAGTTCTGTAGTAGAGTACTTGTTTAGCATGTGCAAGCCCTTTCCATCTCCAGTACCTATAGCAAAAAAAAAAAAAGTCTATATGTATATATTCATATATATACATATATACGAAAAAAGAAAAAGAAAAAAGAGGAAAAAATTGACATTAAAGTGTTTTTTTCCTCCCCAGACTTGGTGTTTACTGGGAGTCAGATGAGCAGTTTATTTATGCTCAGTCGCATACATTTCACATGCTAGAGTTTTGTTTTCTGTATTGAATGAACTTTTGACAGCTATTACCATGGTGTCATTTTTATCCACCAAAGTACACACTTAAGGTGTGCGTCTGGCTCTGCCTGCCCCATCATTCGGCTCTGTAGTAAGTAGCTGGTATGTCAGAATCTGAGGAAATTGTTTATGAACACGTGCTGAACATGCCTGGGACCTCAAAAACAACAAGGAGAGACTTGGCGAGCACATTGGAATCATGGCTGGGACTGTGATTCCAGCAAATCGAGAGACAAGCGTGGGTATGTTGACTTCCTTTTTAATTGTTAGGTTCAGTCTTCTATTGAGACAGTAGAGCACGGAGATCCATTTTGCATTTACCCATCAGTAGAAGCCTTGCAATTTTGGTCCTGGTGATCACAAATGTTGTGAGCTTCGGGGTCTCAGTTTCATTATTTGTAAAATAGGAGAAACAATACTTCCCGTCTCCTGCTTATCTTTTTTCTTCTCCTCATTATTATGATGATAATACAGGACAGATTATCCTCAAAGACCTGGATCTTGTTTATCTTTGTATCATGAACAGGGAAATAGTGATTAGATGCAGACGTAGACGTAGACGTAGACCTAGACGAGCTGTAGGCGTAGGCATTGGCGTAGGCGTAGGCGTAGACTCAGCCACAGGCGTAGGTGTTGGTGTAGGCGCAGGCGTAGGAGCAGATGTAGGCACAGGCGCAGGCGCAGCCGTAGGCGCAGGCGCAGCCGTAAGCGTAGACGTAGACGCAGCTGTATGCATAGGCATTGGTGTAGCCACAGGCAGGCACAGGCACAGGCGTAGAAGTAGGCGTAGACGTAGACGTAGACGCGGGCGCAGTCGTAGGCGTAGATGTAGACGTAGGTGCAGGCGCAGACGCAGTCGTAGGCGCAGGCGCAGGAGCAGATGCAGGTGTAGACGTAGACGCAGGAATAGGCGTAGGCACAGGCGTAAACGTAAACGCAGGTGTAGGCCTAGATGTATGCCTAGGCGCAGGCGCAGGCGCAGGAGTAGGAATAGGAGTAGACGCAGACGCAGGAGTAGGCCTAGGCGTATGCGCAGGTGCAGGTGTAGACGTAGACACAGACGCAGGAGTAGGCGCAGGCGCAGACGTAGGCGCAGGCGCAGGCGCAGGCGCAGGCGCAGACATAGACACAGACTTAGGAGTAGGCGCAGGCGCAGGCGTAGACGCAGACGCAGGCGCAGGCGTAGAGGCAGACGCAGGCGCAGACGTAGACGCAGACTCAGGAGTAGGCGCAGGCGCAGGCGTAGACGTAGACGTAGACTCAGGAGCAGGCGTAGGCGCAGGCGTAGACGTAGACGCAGGAGTAGGCG
>PVJS01004349.1:0-69620 GCA_004027185.1 Glis glis
ATCATTGCGCACACAAGTGAGAGTGTGTGTGCGTGTGTGTGTGTGTGTGTGTGTGTGTGTGTGTGTGTGATGGAGTACCATTCAACCCCAAAAAAGCAAAATCCTGACATTTGCTGCAGCAGTGGAAATTTTTTGTCATTTTTTTTTTTTTGTTCTTTGTCACATATTGTCAAAGTATTAAATTCCGGGTAAGGAGGAACAGATTATGGAATACGTGAGAAATGTTAAAAGTTGCAACATTGAACTAGATGGCATAATTTATACTTAAACATAAGAGATAGAATAGAAACTCCCCAACCATGGGCAAAAGTTGCTAAAAAGCCATTTTGTTTTTTTATCTGCTTGAAATCTAAGTGTTTCATGGGTCAGAAAACAAGAGTTTATGGGAATTTCTTGGCTTGGCTATTCTAGCTCCATGTGCATAATATTATCTATGCTTTCACAGTTAAACACAATTTCAATCTCTGACTCAGGAAAACAAAAGAAAACGTTTTTTTTTCTTCCTCTAAGTGAAAGGAGCTCTTTTTTTTTTTAAACAATCATCTCAGAAAAGATGTATGAGAGGTAGGTCATGTTTTATTTATTGAAAACACAGAATTCAAATCTAAAACATATTCAGTATCTCAACCTTTTTCCAGAATGACTTTCATCCTGTTTTTTCTTTTTTAAATAATTTTATCGGTGCATTATAATCTCACATCATAATGTAGTTCATCATGCTGATAGTGACATCTATGCACACAGTGCTTGGTGGGCTCCCCGCCCTTCCCTCTTCCTTTCCCCCTCTTCCCCAGACAGGGCATTGAGATTGGCATTGATATTCTCACATATGCACATAATGTCAGTGGAAGTGATAGGAGCTCTTAAGCCTTAGCTACACAATGCAAGGTCCTCAGTACATAGTTAGCATCACCTTTTAGCTGGTGCTTTGATGTGCTAATTAACTGCTCTTATCTACTTTTAGAACCGAAGCCATCACAATGTTCTTAGCAGAGCTTGAATTCAGGTTAGGAATCTAACCTTCTGGTTTTTGTTTGTTTGTTTGTTTTGTTTTGTTTTGTGGTACTAGGGATTGAGCCCAGGGGCATTTTACCTTTGAGCTACACCCCCAGCCCTTTTTTTATTTTTTGTTTGAAACAGGGTCTCACTAGGTTGCTCAGAGTCTCCCTACATTGCTGAGGCGCCTGTCTCAAGTACTGGGATTACAGGTATGCACCACCACTTCTGCTTTAACCTTCTTTTAAAATTATCTGTGATGCCAGGCATGGTGGCACATGCTTGTAATCCCAGTACTTTGGGAGACAGAGACCGGAGGATCCGGGTTCTCGGTCAGCCTCTGCTCTCTCTCTCTCTCTCTCCCTGTCTCTCTTTCTCTCTCTCTCTCTACTTAGTGAGGCCCTTTGCAGCTTCGTGAGACCCGGTTTCAAAATAAAGTATAAAAAATAGGGCCGGGGGTGTAGTGCGGAGGTAGAAGGCCCCTGGGTTCAATCCCGGTACCACAAAAATAAATAAATAAATAAATAAATAAATAAATAAAATAAAACTATCTGTAATAAGTCTTTTTATTAATTCAATTTAAGCGCTCTCCATAATTCTGAATTAGTAACATTTTTTCTTGTACTGTTGCTCTACATAAAGGGATGGCCTTGGTAGCATGTTACTTTACTCATAAAAATAGCTACCTACCATCACTAAATACTTTATACCTAACACTGAGCACTTGTAGAGCACTGCTTAATCCTCTTAGCAACACTATGACTTCCATTTTATTATATCATTATTTGTCAGAGTCTTAGAAATTTGAGTGATTTGCCTTGGTTCAACTTACAAGGGGAAGAGCTAGTATTCAAATGTAGTTCTGATTCTTAAATGAAGATATTAACCGCTGGATTCTGCAGATGCAGTGTTTGAATGAAGAGAATTAAGTAGGATTTATATGGGCTTTCGATCTTTCAATGTATGCATGAAAAATCCCTGGCACTGTCGGATGTCTGTTAATGACAGGCTGGATGGAGGAGTCACAATGCAGCATGAAGAAAGTTCCAAAAGTGACGAGTGCGTGACTATCATGAACTTGGTGATGGCTTCGCATGTTGAAATATCCGACCTGTACACTTTAAAATGTGTGTAGTTTTTTTTCTATCAGGTTTACATCAGTGTAATTGTTTTCTCTAACTTTTTTCCAGATAGCTAAACATCCCCCATTATAATATCCTTACTGTGATATTCATAATCTGAAGAATATTCAGTCCTGAAAATGTTGAACTCTACCTTAACCTAGTACCCCCAGGAAACAGTGAAGTGTTACAGGCATGCATCATCATGTCTGGCTCAGTGAATTCTTTTTTTCAAAATGTCATCCTTGGTTCTTCCTCAACGGTAAGAATGAATTTCTTGGGATGTCCCATACATAGTCTTTCATTAATTTGTCTTGAAGCTTCTACTCATTAATATGCCCAATGACTTTTTATTTACTGCTCTAAGACAAGAATCACAATTGTAGAAATATTGTCTCTAGTCAAACCACATTGTTTTCTCCTGATAATTAATAACTTTGGGCACCAGAGGCAACCACCGTTAGTTGTAGCATCTCTCTTAGCTGCAAGCAGGCCTTTCAATTATGTGCCGGCAGTCAAGATTTGAGGCTGTCCCTGACTTGGAATTGACCCATCACTACGAACGAACCATGCTCATCAGGGAGAATACAAAATCAGAGACTCCTTCTGAGACCAACTTGTTAAACAGAATACAGAATAAAGTAAGGAAGTATAGTTCATTCATAATCCTAGCAGTAAAGAAGGAGAAGTGAAAGATGAGACTCATTGAAGGTCATCATTTCAAACCAATAGCCTTTGTAATGTGATCTTGAGATAAATAATTCAACGGGAAATAGAGTACTTATCACAATAAGATGATTTGGCATGAATACAAATACCATTAATAGCCATTCAAGATAGTAAATAAAATAAGGAATATTTGCAAAGCATGTAAGTTGTTTTAATAAGGAATGTAAGAATGTGCACTCATTACCAAACTACCATAGATTTATGTTTCCTGCCAGATTCGAAGAATTTAAAAATTAAATTTAAAAATCACATTATGTCTTGTTATTTCCACATAAATTCTTATTCCAAGACACTCTAGAATCTACAAGAGAAAATAAAAGACCTAATTACCTGCACACACATCCACACATGAAAAAGAAAATATTTTCTTCCTGAGATAAAGAAACAGTAAAAGCCAAAAACAGTAACAATGCCAACAACAAATAAAGGTCACTGTAACTTTGTGTGTGTGTGTGTGGGGGGGGATTAAACCCAGGCTCATTCTACCTCTGAGCTACATCCCCAGCCCTTTTTTTATTTTTTTGTTTTGAGACAGGGTCTCACTAGGTTGCGTAGAGTCTCACGATGTTGCGGAGGCTAGCCTCGAACCTGCAATCCTCCTGTCTCAGCCTCCCAAGTGCTAAGATCACAGGCATGCGCCACCATGCCTGGCTGGTCACTGTAACTATTTTTGATTGATTCCAAAGTAACAAAACCTTAAATATGTCTCACAAACCTGGACTTCTACAGACACAAGCTCTGATTCTGGCTTTGCTGGTATTTAAACACCTTTGAAATGACATTTGTGAGGATGATGCTCAAGTGGCAGTTGCTGTTTTCCACCATAACAATTTAGTAATCTTGGTAATTTTGCATTTTTCAAAAATATTTGGCCAGCCAACCACCTGAAGGCTAACTCACATCCTTATTTTTTTTTTTTTTTGCGGTACCGGGGATTGAACCCAGGGGCATTCTACCTCCGCGCTACACCCCCGGCCCTATTTTTTATCCTTTATTTTGAAACCGGGTCTCACGAAGTTGCAGAGGGCCTCACTAAGTAGAGAGAGAGAGAGAGAGAGAGAGAGAGAGAGAGAGAGCTGAGGCTGGCCGTGAACCTGAATCCTCCAGTCTCCACCTCCCAAAGTACTGGGATTACAAGCGTGCACCACCACGCCCGGCATTAACTCACATCCTTTATAGGAAAACATTTACTTTCCTTTTCTAAATACTTGGGCTCTTTTATACATCGATGAACAGAAACACATTCCTCTTTCAACTTAGCCATTCTTCTCCAAACATCCCTTTTATGTTTCATTCAACCACATGGAATGCTGTAGTGATTATAAGCCCAGACACTACCACCAACACAATGGTGACTTGATACAAATTAATAATTATAATAGTAATGATAGCCAACATGTGCTTGGAATTAATTATATCATTTAATTCTCACAACCCTATGAGTATTCTCATTATTTCCAATAATGCATGGGAAGGGGATTCCCATTTACAAATGAGACCCAGAAGACCTAAGGAACTGGCCCGAAATCACTCAATTAATAAGTAGTCAACTGAAATTTTGACCCAAGTCAATCTGATTTCAAACGTGTACCTTAACCAGGAAAAGCAAACTCCATCCTCCCTTCCCTCATACTTTCAAATGGCATTTCACTGAGAATAGGGGACCTGGGAAGGTAGACAGAATTATGATAGTGGACACCATTTAGGCCCTTGGGGTACTATTAGCCTGATCCTTGCCGTGAGTTCTCCAAAGTCTGTTCATCCTTGAAGACTCCACAGACATAGAGGACTGTGGCATATGGACTTTGAGCCACGTCAAAATTGGATCCACAGCACTCTGATAGGGCGACAGTAAGCACCCCGGGTAGTCATAATTTTGGGCAAGCCTTTCTGAGGGCGTGGGTTTTCTTTTACATTTAATTGGATACCTTTTTTTAGTTGGATTCCTAGTACTTGGGATAGTGATTCATGTTTCAATAATAAATATGTGAAGTATGGTCCCTGGCTATGTAGACTACCTCCTGGAAAAGCACATGCAAATCCTATAAGACCAACAGAAAGGTTTTTTTTTTTTTTTTTGCGGTACTGGGGATTGAATGCAGGGGCGTTCTACCTCCGTGCTACACCCCCGGCCCTATTTTTTTATACTTTATTTTGAAACCGGGTCTCATGAAGTTGCGGAGGGCCTCACTAAAGAGAGAGAGAGAGAGAGACAGAGACAGAGATAGAGAGACAGAGACAGGGAGAGAGAGAGAGAGAGATGAGGCTGGCAGCGAACCTGGATCCTCCGGTCTCAGCCTCCCAAAATACTGGGATTACAACCGTGTGACACCACGCCCGGCTCCTATTTTTTTATACTTTATTTTGAAACCACGCCTCACGAAGTTGCAGAGGGCCTCACCAAGTAGAGAGAGAGACAGGGAGAGAGAGAGAGAGAGAGAGCTGAGGCTGGCCGCGAACCTGGATCCTCTGGTCTCTGCCTCCCAAAGTACTGGGATTACAAGTGTGCGCCACCATGCCCGGCACCAGAGAGGTTTTCTATACAACACACCATATAAGATTTCATCCAGGTCAAGTCATTCTGATGCAATCGTACCATCTGACCTAGTCCATAAGGATATTTCTTTATTATTCCATGTACACAATAGGTTTGCCATAAAGTTGGCTCTTTTGAATTGACTTTCCCTGATTTCAATCATCAAATAAATGTTTCTAGGCTTAAGGAAAATTATTAGAAAACTTAACAATAAATACAAGTTCAAAAATTAGAAATGCCAATACCCACAGGATGTTTGCGTTTAAAGAGCCCAAGATAATATTTAGTCCAACTTATTTATTTTACACACACATATACAAAATGAAGGTCTTAGATATATTAAATCTCTCGCCCTTAAATCTTCTTTTTAATGATTTCTTCATGTAAGTAATCTACTCTAAAACTTTTGAAAATGGGTATAACACTACTTTCTTATATTCTCCAAAATCTTACTTGTAATAAAGTTTTGCCCTTGAGACAGAAAATGCATTTTAATACAATAACAAGCAGATAGATACCTGGGACAGCTTATTAATAAGCAAGTCATTCTAATAAATCTTTGTCCGCACTCTTGCACACATCAACATGTTTATTTCTCTAGTAGTATAAAAGACTGAAAGCAAAGAAGAAAGAAAAAGAAACATAATGTTCTTCCTATATACATATACAATATGTACAGGCCTCCTGAAATACCTCTTCCAGATGAGAGCATTAGAAAAATAGATTTTACATGCCAGGCGTGGTGGCGCATGCTTGTAATCCCAGTACTTTGGGAGGCGGAGACCGGAGGATCCGGGTTCGCAGCCAGCCTCATCTCTCTCTCTCTCTCTCTCTCTACTTAGTGAGGCCCTCTGCAACTTCGTGAGACCCGGTTTCAAAATAAAGTATAAAAAATAGGGCCGGGAATGTAGCGCGGAGGTAGAACGCCCCTGCGTTCAATCCCCGGTACCGTAAAAAAAAAAACAAGAAAAATAGATTTTACAATGTAAAAAACATAAAAGGTATAAGAGTTCTATGTACTTTGGAATAATTTTGCACATAATTTTTCCTAAATACAAAAATATGGCCAAGGTTTATTAGTAAAGAATGGGAAAGTTAGTAGTGAAATAGAGGAAAGAAGTGCTATAATTTGGTGAACCACTTCTGGAATCCTGATAATTACTCCTGTAATCCCAGTACTTGGGAGGTTGAGGCAGGAGGATTGCAAGTTCGAGACCAGCCTCAGTAACTTAGTGAGACTCAGCAACCTAGAAAGACCCTGTTTCAAAATTTTAAAAAAATGTAAAGGTCTGGGAGTATGCTGGCCTTGAACCTGCAATCCTCCTGTCTCAGCTTCCCAAGTACTGGATTGTAGGTGTGTGTCCCCATGCCTGGCTCTGGAGGAAATTTTCTGAGCCATGATGGGACCAACAAGAAAAAGCAAACCAAGGAGATGCCTGGAACACTCAGGAATCCCTTCCCTCCCAGACTCCTTCAGGAAGAGTACAAGCAAAGCACCAGTGGCCCCCATAACTGTGCTCAGTGTCGCTGTGGTGAGTGGAAATTATTCAGCCTAATTTGAAATCTCCTCAAAGTACCACTTGTGCCACATCCAGATACTGAAAGGAAATGGTTTTCTTCACTTGAAACTGAGCTTTTGTGAAAGTCACAGGTTGTAACTGTCCTGCTGAGCCTGAGAGGAAATAATGAAAACAGGCTCGGGGTCAGCAGGTGTGGCAGGCACATTTTCTATACAGTAAGGCAGATGTGTGTCCTGTCCATTCCTAAGTTTCACATGGAGAGGGAGTCGAAGTGCCGAGTCCCCACGTGCCACATGGCAAGGTCCCCACAGGTGTAATGTGAACACAAAACACTACCCGGCACAAAGACAACAGCTACAGGGTGGGAGGCCAGGGTTCCTGGTGCTCCGTGAAGTGCACGAGTGTCCACACAAGGAACCCTTGCTTTGTAAGTGTATCCCTTAATGTGTCACGTTTGCCCAAAGATAAAGTTGTATACACACTAAAGGAGTATTAGCTAGAGTTGATCTCTCCTCCATAGTACCTTGGGCGGAGGAGAGGCTCATTCTCTCACTTGTTTAAGCATTTATTGAGTAACTTCTAAGTGACAGCCTATCTCACCCCCGCCTGAGGTGCTGGGCAGGGACTGACCTTCACTAATGGTAGAGCAGCTTCATCCTTTGGACTCTGCATCTTTAAGTGTTTCCCACAGAAGGCTATTGCAGATAAAAGAGACTTCGAAGGGCCTTCTGCCCCCTCAAAGCTAACTTAGGGGAGACTCGGCTCCTCACAGATGGGCATGTACCCTGCCTATCATTTTCTATTCCTGTTACTCTGAAGGCTTTGAGAGAAATGGCTCCTAATAACAATAATGATAAAAATATTAGTTCCACGTAACAGCCTCAAGATGGAAGGGGTTTGCTCGTACCATAATAATCATAATAATTCAGTCTAGTGTCTGAATTCATAGGAAATAAGTCCTTTTCGCAGCCTCAGAAGGAAAAAATAAGACATTTTATTAATGTGCTGGATTGGAATTAAGCCTTTGAGAATTTATCATCTTTCCTGAATGCTAAAGGCTTTAGTGAGTCACCCCTCAGCTGCACATACAAGCTTCCTAAGAGACCCCCCTGCCCCTAGCAGCTCTATTTCTCATGTCTCACACTTATTCCCCTATAGTAGATCCAAGGAAAAGAAAAAAGAAGTTCAAAGTTTTGACTATAACACAGACACAGACAATTTATTTACCAACTAGAGAATCTTATTTTCAAGTGACTGGAATTTAATGGAACAGAGAAAGAAACAGTCCTACAGAGAGAGTTTTAAAAGTCTCTAGGAGATAAAAACAAATTGCTTTGTAAGTATATCCCTTGATGTGCCACACTTGTCCAAAGATGCAGTTATATATGCACTAAAGGAGTATTAGCTAGTGATTATCAACCCTGATAGTAACTTGCACATAGGAGAGCCTCATTCTTTCACTTTCTCAAGCATTTATTGAGCAACTTCTATGTGACAGCATATGTCACCTCAGAGATAACAATAACAAGGCCCCTAGGCTTGAAAAATGCAAAAACTTAAAAGGCATAGTTAACAAGAAAAATGACATCAATGGAAGCATAAAGTGCTTTGGAGAGTGTGACATGTACAAAGAGCTACTGGACATGGAGGAAGGGGGTGGGATCACCTGAGTGAATCGAGATTAAGAAAGAGCAAGAGAAATTGTTTTCAACTTTATACCATTAAACTTATTAAATTGTTGCTACTTGATCAAAGAACTTGAATTCAGAGGAGGCAGCCATCTGGGATCATCCTCACAGTGAAGTCAGGGAAAATCTCATGGACAAACTGTAATTGCACCCAACTTTCTGAAGTCCAGTAAAATTCTAGAAGGCAGCTGATTGTTTCCAAGGCAGAAGCAATATCACTACGAAGAGATGGATGGAGTATCATTTCAGGAGTGCCTGGGTCAGGTTAATGTTCATCCATCTTTTTTTTTTTTTTTTTTTTTTTTTTTTTTTTGCAGAACCGGGGATTGAACGCGGGGGCGTTCTACCTCCGCACTACGCCCCCGGCCCTATTTTTTATACTTTATTTTGAAACCGGGTCTCACGAAGTTACGGAGGGCCTTATTAAGGATAGAGAGAGAGAGAGAGAGAGAGAGGGAGGGAGAGACAGAGACAGAGAGAGCGCTGAGGCTGGCTGCGAACCCAGATCCTCCGGTCTCCTCCTCCCAAAGTACTGGGATTACAAGCGTGCGCCACCACGCCCGGCAATGTTCATCCATCTTATAATATCTCTGCAACACCATTCGCTCTCGTCTAAAACACCCCATTGAGAAATTTATTCTTACATTCATCCTACATTTCTCCCCCATTAACATGTAGATTATCACTACTATGACATAGAGCATTTTTACTGTTTCCAGAGTACAAACTTTCCAAGGGAATGAAAAGGGCACCATCGAGACAGAAAGGAAACAGAGATTGAGAACATTATCTGAACACAAATTCTCTTGTTTTCATTACTTAGCTCTGTTGTACTTATTTCTTTCATTCGTGCTTTGAACTTAGCACTAACCATCCTCCCGTCTGTCCTGTTTGTATCTGAATTCCCAAGTCTACTCTTAAGAAAACAAGTTAAAAATCATTCTAAGATCTAAGAAGCCCCTCTAACAATCTCAGGCTTGCCTGTTGAGATGAATCGTGAAGAGGTCAAAAACAAAATGACTCAGAGACACTACAGATCAAAGTAAATGCGATGTCTATTGTCTCCCTCCACTCAGAAGTACACTTCTGAGCATTGTCCTAAGATATACCAGAGAACACTTGGGGCTCAAATAAGATGCTTTATGTACAACATGTGTTCTATCACCAGCCTGCCTTGGAAGCCATTGCATCGAGTCCTGTAGGTCTCTCTCCTTTGATAAGGGGACAAGAATTCTTTCTCATCACAGAATTCTCTGGTGCCAGGGGTTTGCGGTAATCCTCCTAGATCCACATCCAGGAGGCTGATATGTAAAGGCCCCTTTATAGTCAAACAATGCCTGAATGTATTCTTTTACTCAAAAAAGAAACACATTTCCACCTTGCTAGAAAATGAACCTGGCAAGGAAGATAAAGTGATGAATGAAACAGTCCCCCGGCTTTGGGGATCTCAAAACATCCTCCTTTAAAAGGAATGGGTAACTCTTCTGTGTTTTCAAAAAGGGCTCTATTGGCTTACAGGAAAGGAAATCATTTGCCTAGCCAGGTAATCTGTAAAATGTAAAACATCCTTTGCCAAATCGCAACAGAGGAAATAACCGTCTATGTGATGTCTCTTGAATAGGCTTCTATGTGAAGTTCTCTGGAGACCTGAGTTACTGTGAGTCCTAAAATGAGCTCTCTAGTCATGGTTTCCTTTCTCCAAACTTTGCAGTTTGTTGAGCACATTTTATACTGGAATACCCAGTGCTGATCAGAGCTGATGAGGAACACTGCATGGCACGACTTGGGCTCCCGGGATGTCTAACCGGAATGTGTTCTTGCTCCCCTTCTCAAATTCCCAAGCAGCAATTCCTTGATAGCTCCAAATAAAATAATGTTGATGCCGGGATCCAGTGTTCTGCACTATCCAAATCAACCTGAAAGGATGAATTTCCGCAAGTCCACATCCCAAGGATTTTTTTTTATAATCTTTAGTTGTATTATTAAGGAAACCATTGTTTAACCTTTACTAAATTAAGCCAAAGTAGGAATGTTATGGGAAATGAGATTGCTAGTTAAGACAGAGGCAGAGGAAGAAAGGTGTGAGGTCAGGAGAAGTGGTCTGTACTGTATTCTCTGAGCAGGAGGAAGCCAACGAGGCCTCCTGAGCAAGAAAGAGACTTAGTAAAGTTGGAATTTTGGAACATGTAAACTGTTGACAGTGAGCACAGTGAAATAAGAGACTGGGAAAGGAGTGTAAACTGGAGTAGGGTCCTTCAAAACCAGTAAGTGACTAGGAAAGGGAGTAGAAACCAAAGGTAGATTATTATAAGCTGTCTTTCAAAAAAAAGTATTTGGACTTTTGTATTCTTTGAAAAGTTTTAAATTTGAAGTGCATAATGTTTAATCCCATTTGAGATACCTTTCAGAAGTTACTTATCTGTAAAATTAGGTTGATAATAGCATCTGTCTCACAGGACCACAGTGATGATCAAATGACACAGTGCATTGGTGAGTGTCTTCAGAATGCCTACTATATAACAATCACTCTGTAAAAGACAGAAATTTTCAAGATTGCTGTATTATTATTAGAAAAACAGAAAACGAGGTGAAAATGTTTGCTTTTATGAATACTCTCTGTTCCTTTAGTATTTGTCATGTTCTTTTAACGTTTCAGATGGTGCTTTAAATAAATGGATTTAAGCATAAAACATCACTGGATGAAATATCAACTGGAATGATGTGGAGATTAAGAAACCTGCTTTTGCCGGGCGTGGTGGCGCACGCTTGTAATCCCAGTACTTTGGGAGGCGGAGACCGGAGGATCCGGGTTCGCGGCCAGCCTCAGCGCTCTCTCTCTCTCTCTCTCCCTGTCTCTCTCTCTCTCTCTCTCTCTCTCTCTCTCTCACCTTAATGAGGCCTTCCGCAACTTCGTGAGACCCGGTTTCAAAATAAAAGTATAAAAAATAGGGCCGGGGGGTGTAGCACGGGGGTAGAACACCCCTGCGTTCAATCCCCGGTACCGCAAAAAAAAAAAAAAAAGAAACCTGCTTTTTATTATATATACAGAGAGAAAGATATTATTTATATCTATATATACTTTTTACTATTATATAATTAATATATATTAATTATTTTAATGTGTTTATTTAAGAAAAATATACTCAAACAGAAGGGGCAACTTGTGGTCACATAAGAAAGCAATTAACAAATAACAGATATGTGTTTGCTCAAGTGGTGATAATTGCAATAATAAGAGTTCTCATTCATTAAGTTATTGTTATATGCCTGGCATACTTTAAGTTCCTTTTTATATATTTACATGATTAACTCAATTTAGTTAGTATCATTAATCTCGTGAAGTGCGAGGGTAGAATTATTAAGTTACTGATGAATTCCCGAGAGCTTTACCGACGTGTGTTCAAGGTTACCTGACTTATTAGTAGCAGGATTAAGAAATGAACGCAGTCAGTGTGACTGCATATATGCACACACCTTAAAATATATTATTTAAGAAGACAAAGGTAGAAAGGCAGTCTGTTTGTGAGAACAGTTGACTCTGCCGGCCACAATATATGGGGCAGATGTTTTTTATGAGGGAAAATAATGCTCACTGTCTGTTTCCAGGTTTGAAAAGTCTATCCCTATGCCCCAATGACTGGCCACATCCAAACAATTTGTTGATGTCCAAGACATTCAACAGACCATAGCTATGAAACCACTTTTTTCCCCAAGAAGTAAAAGAAAAAAATTAAATAATAAAAATCTCTATACTGTAAAGACTTTGGAACTAATAAGTCTCACCAAATAGCCAAATTAAATGTCAGCATCCAGAGGCAAATAATCAATGGTTCTTTTTCTAATTCTTTCAAAATCCTGAGATTTCTTAAAGATCTGTCTACTCTGC
The DNA here is from genome assembly GCA_004027185.1 of Glis glis. NCBI lineage: Eukaryota > Metazoa > Chordata > Mammalia > Rodentia > Gliridae > Glis > Glis glis. The sequence continues at coordinate 12,477 of PVJS01004349.1, forward strand.
ACCTGCCAAATGAATTATTGAATTTATGAGGGCGAAGCTAAGCCAGGGCTACTGATCAGTGAAATTGGGTGCAACAGTGTGGAGGAGCTGCGCCGCTGAGCACTCTAGCAGACGGTAACATCACTCAAGGCGAGCAGGAATCTTCTGGAAAAAACATTACAAAGTGGCCCGTGCTTAAATGCCCACATCAGGTGAGATCACTTACTACAAACCATGAGTTTTCATCTTTAAGTGGAACTAAAACGGGCTCTTTTGTGAACTACTGAGTTATGAATCGTTACTAAAATCGACATGTTACAAGAACTTGCCAAACTATTTCATCACTGTACTGTTAAGTTTAACCATATAATGCTTAACAGCATAGCAAAGTTTTTCTCTGGAACATGAACTTAGGAAATGTCCAAAAATTTTAGGAAGACTTCTTACCAAGACATTTGGGGCACTACGGGAGGCCTTTAGGGTTTTCATTATTATTGTTTTAATTTTTATATACTTATATTGGCACATTGCAATTGTACATTATAATGAGGTTCAAAACAATAGAAACATACATGCTGTTTTAAGTTTTAATCATAAATTACTGTTATTTAGCACCACCATTCTCAATTTTGTTTATAGTGGGTGTTTTGGTTAATTCTACAATTCATACTAATTTATATTTGCATCCACAGTATTTTGGGTCTATATATTTCCATTCTATTTTCGTGAATTATGTTTTGTAAAGAAACATGTTAAGCATCATGCTCTTGGAGCTAAAGCATATTTATTTATAATCCTCCAATATTATGTTGGACTACATGACTGATTTCTCACCTCTACAGAACCTCCTGGGTAAAACTAAAGAAGAGGTGAATTGTATATTATGACAATCTTCTAGGATATGAGACACTTCTAACTTCTCACACCTGCCACATGTGTAGTCTTTTGTTGATTCTGAGCGCCTGCGAGCTCATTCACAGATCTCAGTCTGATCCATTGCTGAAGAAAAGCATCTAATCCCACTATTCACAAATAAGGTTCTTTGAAAAGATGGTCTTACAGCCTGAGCTGTGGGATCTCTGCAGAATGTAAGATTTTGAACTGAAAGATCCAATGACCAACTCAGTTATTTCTTTGGTTCAATAGCCTAAGACCTGTACAGAAAGAGTTCTTTAAAAATTTATAAGCTGGTACATATTAAGTGATCATTTTTTATAATATATGTTACTGTATATATGTATATATGTATATATATATATATACTCACATGAATATAGAATATATACATCTATGGACACATATATTCATAGGAAAACTATTTGTGGATAATGGAATTATAGCTAGTTACTTGTTATCTTTCTCAAACTTCTCTGTCATCTTTTTAATTTGATTGGCATAATTTTACATATTTATAGGGTATAGTATGATGTTTCAATACATGTAAACAATGTGTGTAATGACCAGGTAATTAGCATAGTCATGATCTCAAACATTTTTCATTTCTTTTTTATGAGAGCATTCAAAATCTTCTCATCTAGCTATTTTGAAATATATATTAGTATTAACTATAATCACCCTACTATTTAAAGGATTATCAGAATTTATTCTTCACAAGTATAACTTTGTACCTGTTAACCAAATTCTTCTCATCCCTCTGTCATCGTTTTTAAAAGTATTAGGTTTCCAAACAGAGAAATAAAAGCATCGCCATTTCAAAATTAAATGAATTTAGGAGTTCCTGGATTTCTCTTTAGTTACTCAAGAGTTAGAGAAGACCCCAAGGAAAATCATTGAGTTTATAAATATAGAAAGAGTCTGAATATAATTTTTATTTCTTCTATTTTCAACAGTTCTATTTTAGTTTAGTTTTATGCCTTGTGTTACTGGGGACATTGAACCCAGGGACATTCTACCTCTGAGCTACACCCCAGTCTTATTTTTTTTTTAATTTTGAAACAGGGTCTCACTAAGTTGCTGAGAGTCTCACTTAAGTTGCTAAGTTGCAGAGGCTGTCCTTGAACCTGATATCCTCCTGTCTCAGCCTCTCAAGTACTGGGATTACAGGTGGTGTGCACCAGATTTCTTCTTAAAGATATTTAAAAAAAATGGAAAGACTCTTTCCTGAGCAAGTGGTGACTGATAGTGTCTACTAACTCGGGAATTGTAACTTCTGGTTAGAAATTATTTGAACACGGTGGGTGCTGCTCCTGCAGGGAAGGCCAGCCTTGGCCAGACATTCCAGAAATGGTATGCTGGCTCCAAATGAGGCAAGGCAAGAATTTTATTCTGCTTCAAATAAGTCAGTTATTGTAACTTTTCAAGGTCATGTCTCTTTTATATCTCCAGCACTTATAAAAACCCTCCAGAAATCTGTCCTAGAAGTGTTTGTTCAGTGAATGATACTAAGTATACTGGGAAGGAGCCTGGACTTTGGAATCAGATAGATGCTTGGCCACCATCTGGCTCCAGCATCTAGTTACTATCAAGTCAAAAACAGAATAGTTGATTTTGGTTGCTGAATATGCATACTGAGCCGGGCGTGGTGGCATACGCTTGGAATCCCAGTACTTTGGGAGGCGGAGACCGGAGGATCCGGGTTCGCGGCCCGCCTCAGCTCTCTCTCTCTCTCTCTCTCTCTCTGTCTCTCTCTCTCTCTCTCTCTCTCCCTGTCTCTCTCTCTCTCTCTCTACCTACCTACCTAGTGAGGCCTCTGCAACTTCGTGAGACCCGGTTTCAAAATAAAGTATAAAAAAATAGGGCTGGGGGCGTAGCGAGGAGGTAGAACGCCCCTGCGTTCAATCCCCGGTACCACAAAAAAAAAAAAAAAAATATATATATATATATATATACATACTGAGTGTTACTTCACAAAGTTATTTAAGCAGATAAATCCAATGACTGATATCTTGTTCTCAATATAGCAACTGTGAAATGGAGATGACTGATCCTCAGGGTGAGAGTGCTTGAACAAGATTGTGCGTACCCAGCCACCAATGCAGTGCTGCCATTGTATTGATAGATATTTCATAATTATTTTCACTCACCCTTAGCATTCTGTTTTATCTTTTAGGGCAATTTACTTCTGATTTCTAAGCTAATTTGATTGAGAGATTGAGTGTGCCTATTTGTACAAATCTATGATATAGAATTTTAGAGATTTGTCTTTCCTGAAGGGTAGGGTCCAAGCATCACAGATTTTCCACAGTGATAGGAATCAGGAACTCTCTGATATTAGAGTCATTCTTCTGTGATATTATAGTCTCTGATATGATAGTCATTCTTCTGTGATATACTGCAGCCAATAAATAAATAAACAAAAAATACCAACTACTTCCTTGGATAGTCTACATGTCTATATTAACAACTTTCAATATTTGCTATTGATACTATTTATTTAATTGAAAGCTTAAAATAGAAATATGAATGCATATAAATGACTCAGTAAAGGTGTCCATTTTTCTTAATGGACATTTCCAAGTTCATTTCCCAAAATGAAAAACTTAAATGTGTTCAGTGTTCATTTTCCCAGGACTCAGGTCATGGTGGCTGTGGAGATGACAATAGAAAATAAAAATGTTAGCTGGCCTCAGTGGCACGGGCCTGTAATTCCAGTACTTGGGAGACTGAGACAGGAGGATTGCAGGTTCAAGTCCAGCCTCAGCAACTTAGCAAGACCCTGTTTCATAATAAAAAATAAAAAGGGCTGGGGATACATCTCATATGTAGAATGCCCCTGGGTTCAATTCCCAGTATAAAAAAAAAGCAACCGCCTTGTTCCTTGTTTAGCGGCATCAGTGTGGGCTGGCTGTATTCCTAACTGATGACCGTAGCTCTTACAATAAAGCCCTTTCCCAACATTTAACTGCCTCCACCCCCCTACCATCAGCCTAGAGTCATGTCTCTTTCTCTTTGCAAATTTCCCTAATACTTTCTCATCTTTATTTCTTCCCGTATGTTCCTTCCAAATCTTTGTAGAGTCCATTAATTAAATTCTCTTCAAATCACCCAAACTGAATGTGCTCTCCGTTTCTTGCCAGCCCCCTGAATGATACAAATACCTTTCATTATTTTCTTTGCTATGGATTTTTCATATGTAGAAAATTACTTTTGATATTTCATGAATTTTTTGACCTAATCTGTTCCATAAAATTTAGCTGAATGCCCACTATATGCTTTGTGCTATTATGCTAATGCCGAGGATACAAAAAGGAGCAAGGCACAGATTTTACCATGAGGGAACTTCACCAAGGAGAAGGAAAAGACATATAAGGACAATAAGAAAGGGATAGCTGCTAATAATTACACAAGGGCAATGGCCTAAACTGTCTTGTGCAAACCAAAAATAAAGAGACCACTGTATTAAACTGATATGAACAGTTCATTGGGGAAATGAACAGGTTTACCGAAGGCTACCTAGATAACTGGAGTTAGAGATAAAAAGTTAAATATAAAGGTGTGCTTGGTCTCTAGGAATCTGCAGTCTAGTACAGACCATGGAAATGAACAAATAATTTCAACCTATGGGAAGAGTGTTCGCAGGTAAGTTGACATTATAATAGGCTGGAAGATTAAAGAGAAATAGCATTTATGATCACCTTAGCATTGACTCTGCTTTCTCCCAATGAGAAATAAGAAGCAAGCCATACTTACATTATGTTTCATTATCAGGAATAATGTTATAGATATTTTTGTAAGTTTAGCAAACAGATTGCCAGAGTAAATACTTTTGGAATAATGATGTAGATTCCACAGAAATATAGACAACGGTGTGGCAATATTTTAGGTTTTCAGATTTTTAAATGGTTTCACTAGTAGCTACCACCGAACATCCCTAGAACACAAACACCTTAGTAGACCCTGGCACTGTAGCACATGCCTATAATCCCAGATACTCAGGAGGCTGAGGCAGGAGGATCACAAGTTCAAGGGCAGCCTGGGCAACTTAGCGAAACCCTGTCTCAAAATAAAAATGAAAAGGGCTGGGCATGAGTTCAGTGGTAGGGAGGCTCTGCATTTAACCCCCAGTATGAAGAAGATGAAGATGAAGATGAAGATGACGACAAAGATGAAGATGTAGCCAAAGAAGAAGAAGAAAAGGAAGAGGAGCAGAAACAATAATTTTACGTGAGATTCTGCAGAAACAATTGGCCTGTTAGTTGTCTCTGTTGAGGAACAGAAATGTATATCTAGTTCTTCACATATATCCAAATGACAGTTTTAAAAAAAATTAATATAATTTGGAAGAGAAATTGATTGTCTCTGGTGAGGTAATTATTCACTAGTGAGTAGCAATCATATGGGCAGTATTCCTAAGTAGACAGCACGGGCAGTGCTGGGGCTTTTCTAACTCTTCACAGAGCCCCTATAGTTTTATTTCCCTTGATGGCCATCACTAATAAATGAATATTTTCCCTTTTCCTAAAGAATTTCAAGAAGGACCAATGTTTTCCTGACACGTTGAGAAGCTTTCATCTCATAAACATGCCACATTCATCATTTTTACATGAAATTTGAGAAGGAGCCAATGAACATTTGACTGTATTTAAGATGGATATTTTCAACTAGCCAGACATTTCTTAGGATTTAATGTCTCGTCACTAATTTATTTAGAGAGAATCTGGTTCTCAGTGATAAAAGTGACAGTTTGCAAATTATCAACCACATGAGCCTGTTGGATCAGTAAACCAAACAGAAACTAGGAGTCACTCACACCAAAATGCTTGTACCTGAACTCTCTGGAGGAAGTATCGTATATAAAATACTGGTTTGACTTAAATTTAATTTTTTTGTATGAAAAAAAAGGTTCTTAGCTTCTTGCTTCTTTTTGTTTTGTTTTTCCAGGAAGCTTCAACAGTTATCTGGCTAGTTGAGAAAGCATGATGACAGGACTTATAATAGGTGAGTAGCCACAAAGAGGTTGACACTGTATCAGCCACAATAAATAAAACTGAGAAAGGCATTTCCTCACCGTGGATTGCCTGCAGTTAGTCTACAGCCCAGGGAGGCAGCAGCCAAGAGGCATTTACAACCAGAGCAAAGAAAAAGGGAGCAATTGGCTGCTTCCCTTAATCTACCTTGCTTTCAATTGCCTCAAATCAGCTTAGCAAAAATGATCCTCTGCATATCTGAAGATCTTAACTCAAATTTATTAAATTATCATGAATTTGAAATTACTAGCTTAACTTAATATTCTGACTTTTCAATTGATCTCTCCAGCAATGTATTCAGCCAAAACTTTCAGGGTGTGCATATGTTGTACTACATACTCAGAATTACAAGCATGAATCACCAAATATATCAGCTCTAAAGAACTAATCCGTGGTCATAAGCCCATGGATATGGGTACAAAAGTACCATATGCAACTAGAAATATTTTCAGGAAATTAATGTCAGGATAATATACAGACCAGGTATAAAATTAGTAATAGAAAATTCCATGTCTTATTTAATCTTTGAAAAGAAATAAAGAATGCAATATTTTATTCAAAGTAAATCTGAATATAATAAATTCAACATTAAATATCTATAATTAAACTCTCAAGTCCATATAAACCAAAAGGGAAATTATTGACGTGATAAAAGGAATATCAGAAACCTACATCTAATAACATACCGAATAATGAAATGTTGATGGCATTCCCTTTATAATGAGGAGGAAGACATTATCAATGACTACTGGACTTTTGAGATAAAATTCTAACTAGTGAATTAAGAAAAGAAAGAGAATGAGAGAAAAGGTTTAAGAATTGGGAGGGAAAAGGCCTCGATCTAGATATGATTACATATACAAAAAAGCCAAGAGATTTTTGCGAACAATTCTATAGTCTTCACTATAACCTATAAAACCCTAGCTGATCTCACCTCTCCAATACTTCACTGGCCTCTGTTCCTATTCCTTCTCCTGCCACTGTGCCCTACCCACACACACATTGCTTTTTCTCATCCATATATATCTGTATGTCTTATTAACAATAGTTGCCTTACTTCTAAGAGAGGCATTTTTATAACTAGCATATATAAAATGGCCTATATAAAATGGCCAATATACCACATCCTCCTAAGCTCCTATATTTTTCTTCATAGCACTAATCACCACATGACATAGTACATATTTGTTGCTTTCTTGTCTGCATAACTCCTGCTCGACTGTGGACCTCATGTGGAGTGAAGGCATTGTATGTTTTATTAGTATATCCCCAAGGTCCAAGTAATATCTGGGACATAATCAGTACTTGATCAATGTATATTTAATTAATCAACAAAAGGGTACACTTCAATACATATGCATAGAGTCTTGATGAATAAATATGATCATATTTGATGTGATTTGGATATGGTTTGTCCCCCAAGGGTTCACATGTTGGAAGCTTGGCTGCTACTTGTGATGATGTTAAGAGGTGGTAGGACTTTTAAGAGGTGGGGCTCAATGTAAGGTCATTACCAAACCCTCCTCACTGTCTGACTTTCTGTTTCATGATGTGACCTGTCCTTTTCACACATGATCCTGCTATTGTAATGCCATCTACTATGAAGTCCTCAACAGAGCCAGTTCAATGTTGGCACCATTCCCTTGAACTTCCAAAACTATAAACCAAATAAATCTCTTTTCTTTGTAAAGTACCCAACCTCAGGTATTTTGTTATGGTAATGGGAAACAGATTAATGCAACCTCTAAAGGGGATCTCCAGTAGGCACTTATAAAAAAGTTCTTTATTTTTTTATTTTTAATACTTCTAGTGGTGCATTATAGTCTCGCATCATCATATAGTTCATAGTGATAGTGACATTCATGCAAAGAGCACTTGGTGGGTTTTCCCCCAGCTTCCTCCCCATTCCTCCCCTTCCCCATACAGGGTATTGAGATGGACATTGGTATTTTCGCATATGTACATAATGTCAGTGGGAGTGATTTCTTCATTGATCCTCCCTCTCCCACACCATTGATCCCCCCCTCTCCCCTAGCCATGCTCATTCCAAATCATATCAAGAAAATTGTACACCATGACCAAGTTGGTTTCATCCCAGGAAAGAAAGGTCGGTTCAACATATGCAAAACAATACATGTTATTCACCACATAAATCGAACTAAAAACAAGAATCACATGATTATCTCAATAGATGCTGAAAAAGCATTTGACAAAATCCAACACCATTCATGTTAAAAACTCTACAGAAAATCGCAATAGAAGGAACGTACTTCAACATCATTAACTCAATATATAATAAACCCAAAGCCAACATCATATTGAACAGGGAAAAACTGTGGGAATTCCCTTTATAATCATGAACAAGACAAGGATGCCCACTATCACCACTCCTTTTCAATATAGTCCTCGAGACTCTTGCCAGAGCAATAATACAAAAAAAGGATATCAAAGGATTTCGAATAGGAAAATATTAATTAAAATTATCTCTATTTGCAGATGATATGATCCTATATCTAGAATACCCAAAAAAACTCAACCAAAAGTCTACTACAGCTGATTAACAAATTCAGCAAAGTAACAGGATACAAAATCAACCTAAAAAATCAGTAGCTTTCCTATGTGCCAACCATGAATCCAGTGAGAATGAAGTCCAGAAAACAATTCCACTCACAATAACCTCAAAACCAATCAAATACCTAGGAATAAACCTAACCAAAGAGGTAAAAGACCTCTACAATGAAAACTATAGAACACTGAAGAAAGAAATCAAAGATCTTAGAAGATGGAAAGATCTCCCCTGCTCTTGGATAGGCAGAATAAATATTATCAAAATGGCCATTCTACCAAAAGTGATCTACAGGGTCAATGCAATTCCTATCAAAATACAAATATCATTCTTCATAGACCTAGAAAAATCAGTCATTAATTTCATACAGAGAAACAAAAGACCCAGAATAGCCAAAGCAATTCTCAGCAGTAAGAACCATGCAGGAAGCATCACAATTCCTGACTTCAAATTATACTACAGAGCTATAGTAATAAAATCATTATGGTATTGGCACAAAAACAGACACATAGACCAATGGATCAAAGTAGAAGATACAGAAACAAATCCACAAACTTATAGCCAATAGATTTTCGACAAAGGTGCCAGACACACACATTGGAGAAAAGACAGCCTTTTCAACAAATGGTGTTGGAAAAACTGGTTATCTATCTGTAGAAAAATGGAAGTATATCCTTACCTCTCATTCTGCATAAGAGTCAATTCGAGATGGATCAAAGACCTGGAAGTTAGACCAGAGACTATGAAATTAATAGAGCAGGGTGTAGGTTAAACACTCCAACATATAGGCACAGGTAGAAACTTCCTCAACAAGACCCCCAAAGACCAGGAAACTAAAACAGGATTTAATAAGTGGGATAGCATTAAACTAAAAAGTTTCTGCACATCAAAGTAAACAAGAGAAAGCCTACGGAATGGGAGAAGATCTTTGCCAGCTATCCCTCTGACAGAGGACTAATATCTAAGATATACAAAGAACTTAAAATATTTTACACTAAGAAAACAAATAACCCAATCAAGAAATGGGCAACTGAATTGAATAGACACCTCATGAAAGAAGAGATACAAATAGCCAATAGATGCATGAAAAAATGTTCAACATCATTAGCAATCAGGGAGATGCAAATCAAAACTACTCTGAGATTTCATCTAACCCCAATCAGAATGGCAATCATTAAGAAATCCACAATAAATGTTGGCGAGGATGTGGGGAAATAGGAACTCTTCTGCACTGTTGGTGGGAGTGCAAACTAGTTCAACCACTATACAGATCAGTGTGGAGATTCCTCAGAAAACTGGGAATGGACCCACCATATGATCCGGCTATACCACTCCTGGGCATCATTCTAAAGGGATTGAAACCAGAGAACTACAGTAATATGTGCATACCCATGTTCATAGCAGCACAATTCACAATGGCCAAATTATGGAACCAACCTAGGTGTCCAGCAACAGACAAATGGATTACAAAACTATGGGATATCCACACAATGGAATTCTACTCGGCCACAAAGAAGAACAAAATAATATTTACAAGAAAATGGAAGGACCTGGAGAACATTATGTTGAGATCGGGCAATCACAGAAAGTTAAGGGTCATATGTTTTCTCTAATATGCATAAGCTAGGGAGTAGTTGGGATACCAGAGGGCTCCAGACAATGGTGGAGAAGCCTCAGTGGAGCCAGAGAAGTGGTCCAAGGGAAGGAGAAGGGGAAGAACTAAGTTCGTTAATGGAATTACTACCATCGATCATGTGTACATGTGAGAATATACCAATGTCGATCTCAGTACTCTGTATTGGGGGGGATGGGAGGCATGAATAGAGTACCAAGTGCTGTGTGCATGGATGTTACTGTCAACTTGATTTTCATTGTGATGTGAGACTATAACGCACCAATAAAAGCACATTTAAAAAAAGAGAGAAGTCATTAACCCATATCTGTGACAAAGTACAAATGGGCATTATTGTATAATATGACAGCAGTTGGCAATTCTGAGCCCATTAAGACTTCTTTTTCTTTGTTACATGATCTCTTAAAAGGTCTTAAAGTTATAATCAATGATAACTGCTTAAAAACAAGGTTGTCAAAATATTTCCCCTTCAACACTTCTCTTTTCCAGTGCTGTAAACCACTAAAGAGTTAACCTGTGGTATTTACTAGCTACAAATGTCAACTACTGAAATGAATACGTTTCTCCTGCCTGGTCCTAGGACAGCCCCTTATTATGATCTGTTTAAAAACAGTAAAAGTATAAAGAAAAAACACATATTAAGAAAAAACAATAGATTTTAAATTACTTTTTCTCTGCTCAGGTAAGATATACACAAAATTTCCATGATGCCTGATGAGTGTTCTGACATGGGTTTTGGGTCTGAAAATCAAAATTCTTTCAGAGCCGCAGCTAGTCAAAGAAATGTACAGGTGGCCCTCACTATCGTAGCAAGTGAAAATCAAAATCACATATACAGTCTCCTCTGCAGCATTAATATCTAGATCAGAGTGGCAGTTCCATGGATGTCCAAAGAGAACTGAGAAATGAAACTTTCTGACAGGGGCGAAACGTGAATATTGCCACACTTACTGAGACAAGCAGAGCACAGCCCAGTTGAGGCCTAATTACACTGCACTGCCTCACCTGGTGTTCCCAGGCTCCTGTTGACACTGGGTGCCACTCAGATGGAGTGAGTCCCATGAGGCAGCTCCCACTGCCTGACAACAGGTCTCAGGTCCTGGTCCGACTGACCCATGATTCCTGGGATGTTCTTTCCGATCCCTTCAATTTTACATTCATCTCAAATGAGTTCTTTTGGCTGAGAGTTTGGTTCATTCTGGAAATGTCACCATAGGGGAAATTATCTGTGTTTGAGACTGAAGAGATACAGAGGAGCAGGTGTCGAAAGAAAACAACACGCTGAGAAGACAAACACTCCTATCTAAATCTAGTCATCACACACGACACAACTGCTGCGAAGGTGAGGCTAAAGGGGGAGGGTGCACACTTTGCAATTCATAAAACTTTGATGCTAAGGAGGCCAAACATAGGAAGCAAGAAATGATAATAAAAGATTACTATAAGCTTATAATGTTGGACCTAATTCCAATATTAATTTCAAATAGAGATAAAACTTTGCAAAGCACTAGATGACTATTCTAAAATGCATTATCTGCCTATTATATACATGCATATCCAAAATATCTACCATATACATATATGGTGGTGGTAGTGGTGTGTGTGTGTGTGTGTGTGTGTGTATTGTCACCTATCCCTAATTAGACTTCAAGTTCCTTAAAAGATAGAACCTTATACATTTTATGTTTCTTTATATTATCTATTATAGATTTTGCATGTACATACTAGCAGTCAATATATTAGAGAAAGAAGAAAATTAACATTTGATGATTAACTTATGAATACTCCATCTTCATAAATTGTTGTCTAATTTATTTATCATAGAAACCTGTTTGATGATTTTGTGTTTTATATCTTGCATTTGAGAACACGTTCATGTTTTAGTTGCATGTTCAACTCACAGAGATGGTAACCTGCAGGGCCTACATTCAAAAGCAAGTTTTGCTCTCTCAACTTTTCTTCTACTTTTCTTCTCTTTTCTTGTACTTTTAAGGGTTTGTGTGTTTACAGTGGACCTCCTCAAATAGTTCAGAATGATCTCTATTTTAAATTCAGTCAGTTAATAACTTTAATTACATTGCAAGTTCCTTTTGCCCTATAAGATGGTGGTGTATTATCATATTCACATTTACAAGGATCATGGTGTCAAATCTTCTTGTAGGTCATATTTCAACCTCCCACACTAGCACTAAGAGATCTAAGCTTCCAGTCATGGCTATATTCTCAAACTGGCTGCTACACTTGCCCATTTATCATCAATATTGAGCAAGAAAGAAGCAAGAAGCACTCTGGTAATGCCTGTATGACAAATATGTTTGCCCCTGTCCTTAGTATGTAATAGCACACAATCCAAAAAGGGACAATAACCCTGGCTAGGAGGGTTATTCACTTTCTTAATTTCTGGTCCCCTGGTACAAATAGTCTAAAGTGCCTGGTAGATCACCAGAGTTTTAACTTTATGAAACACTTGCCATGTTCCCTTGTGGAAGAATTCCCACTCTGGGAACCAGGGTCTCTAGGTGGGCACAGCCCAGAGTTGCAGATTTAGGAAACACAGATATCCCCCGTGATCACTAGAAGCAGTGGGAAGCAAGTCAATCCTACTTTTGCCTTCAATTCCAGACACAGGTGTTCTACCTCTGGGAGTAAAAGACCATATAGGGCCGGGCGTGGTGGCGCACGCTTGTAATCCCAGTACTTGGGAGATGGACCCCGGAGGATCCGAGTTCGTGGCCAGCCTCAGCTACTTAGTGAGGCCCTCCGCAACTTCGTGAGACCTGGTTTCAAAATTAAGTATAAAAAATAGGGCCAGGGCTGTAGCTCAGAGGTAAAATGCCCCTAGCTTCAATCCCAGGTACCGCAAAAAAAAAAAAAGACCATATAGTAGTCTTTAGAGATACACTTTGAGTTTCAGAGAATGGCATCACATTCTTGGATGCAGGAAAACAATTTTGGAGGTTGGGGAAATTCAGAGGTATTTGTATTTATTTTGTGTAATGTTTTCATTTTAAACTGTTATCATTTTCTTTACTTGTAGACTTACCTACAATATGGGTCGGCAGAGTTTGTAAAGGCCTAGATAGTAAATACTGTAGGTCTCCTTAGCCACATACAGTTTATTTTGCATATTCTTTTTGCTCTTCTGTATTACAACCCTTAGAAATATATTAAAAGCATTCTGAGCTTGAAGACTACAAAACCACAGTCAGATCTTATTTTAATTCCTTGCTTAGCATCCTCCTATGATAATAAGATAAATATCAACTAATATTTATTGTTGTTTTTATGAATCAGAACACATTTTTAAATGTATTGACTTAATTTGCACAACAACTCTGTAAGTAATATCGCTACCCCCGTGAAAAAAATTGAGATGCAGAATGGGAAAGTAACTTGCTTAAGGTTGCAGAGCTTGCAGGTAGTGAAGCCAGGATTTCAACTTATGCAGTCTGATTTCAAAGCTCACAGCCATAACTGTTATGCACATCCAACATCTTGTCATGTGTTAGGGAATGAAGACCAAGCTCCTTAGCATGATAGAGGAGATGTGTTAGGATCTACAACAACTGGCTTTCAGGAGTGCTCTTCAGTCTTCAAGATGCCACTGAAGGGCCAGGCGTGGTGGTGCACACTTGTAATCCCAGTACTTTGGGAGGCGGAGACCGGAGGATCCGGGTTCGTGGCCAGCCTCAGCTCTCTCTCTCTCTCTCTCTCAGCCTGTTTCTCTCTCTCTCTCTCTACTTAGTGAGGCCCTCCGCAACTTCGTGAGACCCGGTTTCAAAATAAAGTATAAAAAATAGGGCCGGGGGGTGTAGCGCGTAAGTAGAACGCCCCTGGGTTCAATCCCCGGTACCGCAAAAAAAAAAAAAAAAAAAGATGCCACTGAAGTAGCATCTGCTCACCACTGTCAGATTAGTGTCCTCTTTCTTCACTTACCCACATTCTTACCCCGGCCATTGTTGATTCTTATTTATATGCTAAGACTCAGCACATATCACCTATTCTGACAGATCGCCTTAGAATTTTGACCCTAAATAAAAACATTTCCCTCTGCTCCGACTTGTACTTTGCATATTTCTTACTTAGCTCATAAAATATTAGTAAGTATTCATGCAGACATCTGTCTTCATTTTTAGTCTAAGTTTTTCTAGACTGCAGGTAGTACGCATTAATGAATTGTGAAATTAAGTTAGTGGGTTATAAAAAAGATTTGACAAAATGCAATAGAAAATATCACAGAGTATGGGCATATATATCTCCATAACCTTTTATTTCGGGTCTATCTGTGTATATATTTTAAGTCTGGAATCTGTTTCCAACTATTAGAAACCCATGATTTTTAAGTACATATCAACCCAAGCTAACAAGATTAAAAATATGATCATTGTACCAAATGTGATGTGATTATTCTTAATATTTAAAGTTCTAATTATGTTTTTAATTTTAGAAAACTCCCATTAACTTTTCACAAATATATATATATATATATATATATATGCGCACACATGTACTTTGGTGAAGATTTAAAGTAATTAAAAATCTCATGATTTCTCCAAATATCTTAAGGTGCTTGAAAATACTGTGCAGTATTACCCAAAACCTTGCAATCCTGGATCTCATATAATGATTTATCCTTGTAACCAAAATATAACCATTTTTCATCTCTTCTATCACTAAAAGAAGTAAATTTTCCCAGTACATAATAGATTACACTCAGTATAAAATATCAATATGATATATTGTTTATAGGAAGTAAGAGTTCCTTTTTCTGGAAAGTGTTAAGGAAGGCCAATGCCAAAACTTTCTAATTATTTATGTTATCACTCCATGTGTTTATCAGATTTGGATCTCAGAAGACTCACAAATAGCCGCACTTATGTTTAGTACAGCTTATGTCTCTAATAACCTAGAAAGTTTTACTAAATTTCTAAGACACATCTGTAGATGATATGCAATTACTCACGTTGGTTAATCTCCCTGTGTTTCCTGAGAATCCCCTACTCATGTATGCTGTCTTTAATAGTACTTATGCTTTATTACTCACATGTCAGTGGCCTTTGTAAGAAAGAATAAAAGCATCTAAACTCAAAGAAAACCTGTGGACTCTTGACATTCTTCCTCTATCCTCTCGTCATTCTTTCTCTATCCAGACACAGGGTCAAATTTGACCTACAATGTTAAGGATTTAATGTCATTTTACTTTGCAAGTTAAAGGAACAATTTCTGATGTTTCCATTTTTTAAAGGAAAAACTACAAACATCTTACTTATGTCATTATAAAATAGTGCTTTTGCCCAAGTCAACACAGGAATAAGTTCCTGATATTCTCCATGTAGTAGTGTTCATTATAATCACCAAAATATGAGGCACCTATCATTGCTATAGCTCTGCTTTGACTACAACTTTAAGATTTGTGTTCACTTCATGTAATAATATTCAGTTTTGTCGAATACGCACATTTATAAAATAGAGATCTAGAAAATGTAATGACTTTTTTAGATTCACCAACATGAGAGAAAAAAACCTGGGCATATCAAAAACATAGGGGTACTAGATTTTTTAATGATAACTCATTAATGACTTTAGAAACAATCTAACTCAAACATCAACATGTCTATAAATGAGAGCTTTCAGGTCATCAAGGTTAAATAGACAATTTAAAGAAAAACAGATTCGTGGCCCCAAACAAACAAAATTCTCAATTTTTCATGACAATTAATTGTTACTCATTTATCTTTCTGTGGAAATAGATCACAGCCTTGTGTTACCCACCCAAGGGAAGTATATGATGATTGGATTACACCTTGATTTTATTCACTGACTTACATGTGTTTTAAATTTTTCACAGGGGCTTAAATATTTGGTTGCTGTTGTTGATGGTTATTTGTTCTTAGTAGTCCCTAAAGTGGAGACTGGTGGGTTATCAAGATACAGAAAAACAGTGAATTCCTTCTTGGCATTTTAGTAGAGGATAATCTAGACCTGCATTTATACTATTCCCCTTAGACACATAAGATGGATGTTCAACTTAACTCCAGGGAGAAAGATACACAGGACCATACTTAATTTCTGGTCCATTAATTCTAACCTCTATATTCCTCATTTACACAAAAAAGCATAGCTGAATGCAGAGATACAAGTAAAAATATTTAAATGTTAGCCTTTGATTTAGGCTATTTAAAATATGAATATATTTTACCAAATTTGCTATTTTAACTCTAATTTGTAATAAAATACTCAAGTTGCCTCATAACCAGTCAAAAGTCTTAACACTGATTATCCCTAACACATTTAGCAAAATCCTTTGTGCAGTTATAAGGAGGAAAAAAATGGTAAGAAAAATCTCCATGACTCACTTTGAAACAAATTTTGTCCTCTGAATCCAGTGTAAGTCATTTTATGCAAGGATGGCTGAATATTGAAACTTCCTTGAGCTCTTCTGCTCATAAGTCTGACTTTGAAGGTTGTGAAGTGATTCATTTGGACTGCTCTACAGAACGAGTACTGCTCAGTGCGCCAGGATTAGTACATGACACAATCCTCTGAGTCAGGGCATACATCTTGGGCAGGAAAGGGAGAGCAGCAGCATTTTGATATTGCTGCTAAGAGACTCGGATTTATTCTTAAACTCCCCTCAGATGGAAAGACCAATGGTGAATTTATCAAGAAGCCTGCAAGCATTCTTGAAGTGAGTGATTTCTCTGCATTTCAAACTAGAGGCTCATATGAGTCTCAAAGCAGTAAGATAAAATGTCAGAAATATGAACATGAGAAATTTATATATGTGAGTAAGTGATATAATTAGCCTGAGAGGATGTCATTCTGCCTCAGATGACCTTGCAACCAGATTATTTTCGTGACCTAGATTTTTTACTTTTATAGTCCCATTTTCTTCCTAGATGTCTAACTGCTGGTTTGATTTTCATTCAATATGTATCAGAAAATAAATCGGAGAATAATACTTCTTATTTTTTAGACATCACAAATAAAGTTGCAAGAAACTTCTGCCAATAAAAAGGTACTACTATTTTTAGAATGAAATTGGACTATTACACAAGGCATCCTAGCGATACTTAGAATGGGGCAAGGTTCTTGCCGAATAACCAGTCCTGAAGTTTGAATTAGAGGACTAAACTAAGGCAGGTCAGAGAGTGCTAAGAGTCCAGCTAGAGAGATTAGAATCAACCCACATGCCATGGGCATGAAACTGATATGACAAATTTAAGAGTGAAGAACCAAACAGAATAGCAAAAGCAAAATGGGAATAGGGTTGAGGGTAAAGCAAGGAGGATTGGAGACAATTAATTTTAATGAAAAGACAAGGAAATGAGTTCAGGAAATGAATCAGGCCAGCTTGAGAATATGAAAAGCTCAGAAGAAATAATCCTAAAGATATTGCTAATATTTTTATGATAAACACTGAGTTTATATATAAAATAATAGGTGACTTACAGGCTAACACTTACCTTCTTAAAATGATCTAACTTCTGGGTCAGTCACATTCCTAATACTTCTGTATGCTTGTTATATTTCAAATGGTCCTAATCCTCCCATAATGTCTGAAAAGGGGAGAGTAAAATAACCCCCAAATCTCATAATCCAGACAGAGGTGATTAGTTCAGAAGTATGCATTTGATCTCAAACTAGGTAATCCATTGTCTACTCAGCAATCAATGAAAGTGTCTTTCTCAAGAAATAGATTCATGTATCTTAACTGAACTAAGTGTTCAGAAGGTGCTGGAGTTGAAAGGTTATGTAGATTCTAGAATTTCCATGCATCTATGCATCCAAATAAATAAGTAGAACTCAATTGTCGCATAAGAGAATGGAGCAGAGGCAAGAGACGGTCCCTACAATGAGTCAGGGAGACATAAGGAGTCTGTCTGTCTTGGTAACTGACGGTTCATTAGGTCTCAGCTGTGATTTGAATGAAACACACCTACATACACTTTTTTCAATGAAGTCTCCACATCCTGACATAAAATCCACTCTCCTTTATTTGGGCCAGCCCGAGTGCACTTCGATCTCTTGTACCCAAAACTGTATGGTTCAGAGAGCATAACTGTTACAGTAATTCTTACACATTATTTCTATTTCTCCTAGTTTCAGATGACCCTGGGTGTGCAAAGAAGTCATCTAAAGAGAAAGGTAATGCTGAAAAAAGAGCAGAGAGTGTGACAAAAGAAGATACTGAAGATAAATTTTCCAACATCATTTTTTTATGGGCACTTAGCCTTTCCACTCTGAAATGTATATGCATGAGCTTTATGCATGTGGGCAGTAAAAGAGTATAAAATATCATCAGTTCATCGTATGACTTAAATTTCCATAGTTTTGGTGAATGTAGAGTTAACTTTGTTCCAAGCTTGTAATTACTTGAAATGATTTATTATTATTATCATTATTATTATTTTTTTTTTGCGGTACTGGGGGTTGAACCCAGGGGCATTCTACCTCTGGGCTACAACCCCAGCCCTATTTTTTATTCTTTATTTTGAAACAGGGTCTCACTAAGTTGTGGAGGGCCTCACTAAGTAGCTGAGGCTGGCCGCGAACCCGGATCCTCCGGTCTCAGCCTCCCAAGAACTGGGATTACAAGCTTGCGCCACCATGCCCAGCTTGAAATGATTTACTGTATATGTATTCCTTTTTCCTTACGATCCTTGTTCTCCAAAATAGCAAAGACTATTCTTTATTCTACTCAAGGGAAAAACTAGAATATCTATTTCTTTATTGCAAAATGAATTCTAGCTGATTTATGAGAAAAGTTGAGCAGGTAAAATAAAAAAGAAAAGTTCAATATCATTATTTTCATGATGAAAAAGAGAAAATTGTATAATTTTATTTCTGAATCAAAAGGAGGAAATGTCCAAAGGAAAAATGTGCTACCTAGAGGAAATTTCTTTTAAAATAAATGCTCAGTGACTGAAACATGCAAAATCACAAATACGAATAAGCTGAAATTCTAGTTTACTCAACAGTTATTTCCAAATTCGACATGAGGCACAAAGATGAGTCCTCTAGTAAATGCCATAAGTGGTATTTTAAAACTACGTATAACCCAATATTCCAAGGTTATTCATATTTTGCCTTTTACTTTTCTTGGTATCTACTGTTATATCCTGTTTTTTCCTTTAAGTCTTTGTACTTTCTCCCTTTTTATACTCTTGTGTGGGTTAGTCAGTGACATATTGGCGTTTACATCTATGTGTCACTGTTTCTGTCTTTTAAATCATCAGTTCTGTCTCTCCCTCCTTCCTTCCCTCCCCCCCCTTCCTTATTCTTCCCTGTTATAGGTTTATGAGAATGTTGGGTCATTGTAAAGCAGGACTATTGTTTAGGGATACCTGCATACCAAGACCTCCCTTATTCCCCATAAAAATGGTGTCTCGCTGGTGGAAGGTATGATACAACAGTAAGGAAAACTCAGTGTTTAGAAATATTTTAAAGAGCCAGGTGTGGTGGCACATGCCTATAACCCCAGTACTTGGGAGGCTGAGACAGGAGGATTGCGGGTTCAAGGCCAGCTTCAGCAACTTAGAGAGGCCCTCAGCAACTTAGAGAGACCCTGTTTAAGTAGAGTGTCCCTGGGTTCAATCCCCAGCACTACACAAATAAATAAATAAATAAAAATAAATAATAAATGTATTAAATGGAAGCACTTACACTGATAGTATAATAATATTATAGTATATAGCCTAAGTATAAGAGAATTTTGTAATTTTTCTTAACACTTTTATAGTCCTACATGTGTAGATAATGTCCTCAGTAGTGTCGTGCCTTACTAACAAAGCGGGGGCAAAGAAAAGAAAAGGTACTAAAATGAGCTGTATCTGTCCATATTCTATATAATTCCATCAAGCTTTTTAAGTAATGTGTCTTTGACTAAATACATCAGCTACTTATTTAAATGTATGATGATTAGATGTGTGGTTTCTTATAATCAATTCATAATCAAATTGAAGCCTTCCATTTTTTTTCAACTTCTATAAGTTATCATCTATTTGTTTATCTATTTATTTATTTATTTATTTATTTTTGGTACTGAAGGCTGAACTTAGGGACTTTCTACCTTCAAGCTACACCTCATCCCTTTTCATTTTTTATTTTGAAGTAGGGTCTCTCTATGTTGCTGAGGATCTTGCTAAGTTACTGAGGTTGGCCTTGAAACTGTGATCCTCCTGTCTCAGCTTCCCATGTACTGAGATTACGGGTGTGCGCCACCATGCCTGGCTGTCATAAATTAATTTTAGCCCTTTTTTCTTTCTCATTTAACTGAGATTTCCTCCACGCATAACTTTAGACATAATTCTTGCTTTTTTACCATAAGATCCTTTTATTACTTTTATTTCTAGATATTCTGGTTTTTGTTTTCATGCCCATTGAGAATTAAGAAAAAGAACGAAGGAAGAAAGGAAGGAAGGAAGGAAGGAAGGAAGGAAGGAAGGAAGGAAAGAAAGAAGGAAGGAAGGAAAGAAGATTATATTATTATTTTGGATTTTTAACTTCTTTTTTATTATTAATTCCTAATTGTATTTCAGTGTGGAAAGAAAATGACCTAAAATCCCATGTTAAGCGTTTCAGGAGCAGGGTATACCTGTCACCACAGGCACTTTAACACAGCTATGTAAGGAAGAGCAGAAGTTAGTTCCCACCACGTGTGCCTGCCCAGAATACCAGCGAGGCTGTGCCTTTCCCCAGGATCTCCCAGAACCCACCCCTACTTTCTGGCAAAAGAAAAGCAAATAAAACACCATGTAATATTTAGACTTCCAACTGAAGTCCTAAGAGGAAAATAAAAAGTTCTTGGGTAAAGTGGCAGGGAACTTAAATGGCTCTTTGGGCAAATGTTCATCACAATCAAGCTGGAGTAGTTATATTAATCAGACAAGGTTCAATACACGAGAGAAAATGGCCAAGCAGATAAAATTATTGAAATTTACCATACTCATCTTATTACACATCTAGTTGACAAAATTTAAATAAATATATGGAGGATGTCTCTGTTAGCCTAATTGCCTACTATGATACACAAGAACCTCCACCTTCATCCGTTACACCCATGCCCATCTCACACCGTCCTTCACCTCTGCCTGACTCATACACATGTCCAAACTTCAGGTTTCTTTAATAATATATCATTGCTTTCAACTCTTTATCTCCCACTATTCTGCTTTGGCATGCTTTTTCTTCTCTTTGAAATGCACTTGCTGTCTCTCTCCTCACTTGAATTAATTTCACTCTCAAAATCATTCCAGTAAATAGTTATAGGAAATTGTCTCATTTAATTCTAGCATAGGCCTGCGAATTAGGTTATGTCATTATCCCTAGTATACAAAGGAGGATACTGAAACACAAAGGGTTAAATGGCATTTCCAGTGTCTGATAGTAAATGAGGATTTAACCAGGTCTAATTCTAGAACCCACACTTATACTTAGGCCAAAGTACTAACTTCCATTTAAAAAAAATCATTCATTATGTAAATTAAAATTTAATCAAGTAGAAATTCTTCTGCCAAGTACTTGGTTTATTTGAAACTAGTCGATACACAAGTGAAAATGTTAAAAAAAAAGCTTTTGTCAAAAAAATACATAAGTCATTTCTAAGTCAAAGACACTTCCTTGGAGTTTTCAAGTTTTGTTATTATTTCTCTGTATACTTTTTAAAGCAATCTAATAGTCTACCAGACAATATATGACCATCTGGGAAAGGATCATTTAGTGAATCACTATAATAGTCTCCAGCTCTGGGCACCCATAGGTGTGCATATTCATTGGTTTATTTCCCCCATGACAGTCTTTGTGATGAAACTTCAGCAAGCTTTAAGCAAGAGGATCTGTTCTATCTCCCACGCATCTTTTCTTGCTTTTCCCCGCTTCTCACCCTTCAGGGACTTGGATCCCCTTAACTTATGTCGTTGATCTTTTCAATCTCTATTTGTTTATCTAGTCTTTTGCAATGTGTGGCAAAAGATACAAGAGATGAAAAAGTTAACTAAATTCTAAGAAAGGAACCATAGAATATTATAACCAGCAGGAATCTTGGGAATCCCATGAAACCACTCTGATTTTGCATGTTTGAGAACACTGAAAACCAGAGATCAGAGTGCTGGTTAGAGTCTACCAGGCCAGTTAACGCCTTCTTCACAAATTTATTATAATCAATAAGTTTCTATCTGCAGAAAAAAAATCATTCATTATGAAATTCACAGACATTAGAAAAATAAGTCAAATACTAAGATCTTCTCCAAGACTGTTTTGTTGTTAACACCCCCACACAATGTCTTTGTAATACAGAAAGCAGGGAGCCACCACCATTCAGCAACTGGAGCTGGAGGCTGAAGGGCATCTCCATGAGAGAAACTGGGTGGGACTTGGGAGTTAATGTGATGCTCACCTCCAAGCCATTCACTCATTAATTCTCTTCACTGGGCACCTTCCCTGGATGAAGGGCCATGAAACGCTAAGGCATTGCCAGAAGGCGAACCAGACAGGCTCGGTAGGGAGTTTATACTCTGATTATGGGAAATGGCAGCCACATAAACCAGGAAATAAATGGATAAGTCATTGGAAAATGCTGTTTTTTTTCCAGCATGGTTTTAAAATGCATCTGTTAATACATTTCAAAACAAAAGCTCAGAAAAATCAAGTTTATTGTCATGTTTATTCCATTTTCTACCAAAGAAATGCTTGTTGAAATTTCCCAATTAATTTTCAATAGCGCTTGTCACTCAAGTAGCTTTTCCATCTGCATTTGATTCATAGAACCAGGGAATTATCATACAGATGGAATTGTTTGGTGAAGACTAACTACATTTTCTATTTGAAATCTTTTCCCAAGGAGTTTCACCAGAACAAACAATTTTGCTAAGAGTGAGTGTGAATATTAACATTTAGACTATAAATAGCTCTCTACCTTTTTTTTCTTTCTTGCCCAGGATAAAAGTTTGCTCCACCGTTCCCCTGTTCAAAAACAAAACAAAAGGAGAAAAAGGGAAAGATAAGCAATTTTATTTGAAGTCTCAAGACAGTGACATTAGCTTTCTCAAGGCTACTGCTTACATTTTGGAAAATGAAATAAGTAAAAATTTCAAAGAAGATATTTACAAACCCGCCAATAATTCTCAGTCTGATATTCATTTTTTGGAACATATTAAAAAGCCTTGAATTGGTCCACAGTAAGGCAAATCTTAAATACCATCAATAAAGGCATCGACAGGAAGGATATATAATTACATTAAGCCTTCATCCAAATGACAGAAACCTCAGCCAGGAGCAGAATCCTATATGCATCCAATCTTTTGTATTTTAAAACTAGGAAGGCAGCATCTAACATAAGTAAACCGATTGGTTTCATCCTGAGGCTCATACACTAATAAAGCTGTTTATACCGATTAACACACTAATGAATGACATCTCCATTTCTTAGCATCTGTTTGGTACCTGAGATGTTTGCATTGTCTCCCAGGGCCTAAATTCGTTCAATGGGCACAACCTCATTTAGCTATGTTCCTTGCTATTATTATTAAAGAGAGGAGCTGCAACCAATTCTCAGGGGAGTAACTAGCAAGCAGTAGACACTCTCCATTCAATATGTGCTATGGTAATAAAGCCCTCAGGAAGACAGCAATTAGAAAAGTGTAACCTGCCTACCACATGGTAAACTGAAAGACGTTTCAATGAAAAGAGCGGAGTATGCACCTCTGGTTCAGCCGGCGAGACACTGGGATAAAGTGGCATGCATAGTTTATGCTAAAACAAAGCAACAACAAAAACCTAAGCATAAATTCAGGAAAGCAGAGAAAGAAGACAACATCTCTTGGGTGCTAAGTGGAAAATTCCACTGAGATTTGGAGTATGCCTTTGCAACTAGCTGCTTCAAAAATATCAGAGTTTCCTTCAGTGATAGGCAGGCTATTAAATACTCCAATGCATGGTCTCCATTAAAATGGGATTAGTGTCTGCTTGAAAGAAATTCATAGGGTTGTAGGGGTTGGTGAGAAGGAGAGGAAGGGAAATAAATCCTACTTTTACATCTCACCCAAATATGAAGATAACATCAGAAAGCCCGCATGGGGGAGTTATGAAATTACTTTCACAGTATATGAACATCATCGCTACCACTGGCTTGTTGCAATATTCTTTAAAGGATTTTTATCTTAGTACTTTTGATTTCAATTTGGGGCTGATAATAACCTATACAACATCCGCATGAATTAAACATAAAAGGATCACAAAATCCTGAATGTACAAGGGAGGTTAATTCCATATACGAGCAGTTTAAAACACATTGGAATGTATTTCCAGAGATAAGCAAAGTAGCTTTATAAAGGAATAAACACAAATGTGATAAAGATAAATGATTGCTAAAATTATCTTACACAAATGATTTTCTAAATTAATGTTAAGAACGTGAAAAACAGATCCAGAGACAGTGTCCTATCATTTATTAGAGAAATATGCACATGCAACATAGTAGGTGCTGAGCATACAAGAAGTGAATGAAGCAAAGATGTTCCCGCCTTCATGGAACTTACATTTGAGGACTGGGGGTTCAAATGATAAATAGCCACAAATGAAAACAAGTCCCCTGTCCTCTGGGGCTCACAATCCAGTTGGAGAAAATGACATGAAAACATAAGAGAAACAAGAAAAACATAGTAGATATGGACGGTGAGTCTTTGGTCATTTATTATCCTGTTTCCAACTGATGCACAGCGGTTTCTTGTAGGGCCAGTTCAAAGCCAGCAGACTCGCATGAATCGGTGATGCTAGTTATGATTGAGGACAGGAGGAGAAAAGAAGTGAAGAGGTATGCCAAATCCTTAGGATATTCTAGAAATCTCTCTAGCCTTGACTAAGGATTAGAAACAATCTATATTTATAAGGGAGATGTATGTATATGTATAAAATGCAACACACACAACAAAACCGTGCTTTCCGTACCATAGGAAGTGGATCTATAAGAGGCTTCCCTAGCACAGCAACCTTGATTCATTACCTGACCAATGGTTGCTCTCCAGAGTTCTGTGGGGTTCATCTCAGTAGGCAGGAAAGAGGAAACTCAGTCTATACCAACTTCCCTTTCCCACACTTTCCCTGGTCAGTGTGGCCTGAGGACAGGTTCAACCCTTCTCTTTTACTAGTCCCTTGACTTGGTCTTTAAATTTCCTTTAAAGCCTGAAAGTCTGACTCAATGTTCTCCTGGGTTTAGAGTTTGAAAGCTTGGATTCCTATTCTAATGTGTTCTGTGGGATTTATGATCGTTTAAGCCATTAGTCACATGGTGGTTATCACCCACAGCTTTTGTTATGACTTTATCTAAGGACAATAATTTCCTGTCCTATATGAAAAATCATAAGGATCTGAGTATAGGACTCAGAGGTCGTGCAGAGAGGTCAGGGGAAGTCAGGAACGACTTCTACCTTTATGTGACTTACAGCTTGGCCTTTCGTGTAAGACTGTTTACTTTGAAAGGACTTTAAAAGCTACTTATGTAGGCACTATGGAAGTATCTATGTAGGATATACATAACAATGTCAGTAACAGCAGAAACTTAATGGTTAAAAATTATTACTATTGTAATCCCAGTACTTGGGAGGCTGAGACTGGAGGATCCGGGGTCACGGCCAGCCTCAGCTACTTAGTGAGGTCCTCCGCAACTTAGTGAGACCCTGTTTCAAAATAGAGAATAAAAAATAGGGCTGGGGGTGTAGCTCGGAGGTAGAATGCCCCTGGGTTCCATCCCCAGTACCGCAAAAAAAAAATTATTATTTTCAAAACCAGTTTCCTGGCACTGTCTCTAGTTCAAACTAATTCTGAAGTCTTTTTACACAAAGATACATTTAGATGTCATTAATTTTTACCAGATATTTAACTCCTTTGGTTGTATGTAATTTGACATCTACTAGATTGAATACTTTTCACAGCCCCTTTCTGTTATCCAGAATAGCTGGGAAAAGGTCACGTTGGTGTCAAGGTGATACATCTGGCCTTCCTTCAGTACCATACCAGGGAGCAGAAATCCATAGGGCTCAGGGGGTACCAATTTAGCTTCATCCAAGTGCCCTAATCATATAAATTCACTGGCATTTAAGAAATGATCCAGAAGCAATCATTAATCCAATTCCAGTTTAAATGAAAAGCTGAGAGATTGCTCAGAAGAAACAAATGTGGCCATAGACAAACCTTGTCTGCCTTCTCCCACCCCCAACTATCTTATCTGTGTTACCCCACCCCTGTGTGTTTTATGGTTTCTCCTTCCTTCTTCCCTTCTCTGATAGTCTTTGTCTTTCTTCTCCATTTATCTTTCTTTTTCTTTTTTTTGCAGTACCAGGGATTGAACCCAGGGGCATTATACCTCCGAGCTACACCCCCAGCCCTATTTTTTATTCTGTATTTTGAAACAGGGTCTCGCTAAGTTGCGGAGGGCCTCGCTAAGTAGCTGAGGCTGGCTGCGAACCCGGATCCTCCGGTCTCAGCCTCCCAAGTACTGGGATTACTAGCCTGCGCCACCACGCCTGCTCTCCATTTATCTTGTAATCTTCTTTTTCTCAATGATTAGTCACATACATAAATAAAAAGCATAGGCATGGTATCCAGAAAAACATGTATTAACATCTTATCTCATCATTTTATTGTGGGTTCATGAATAACTCATGTAACTTCTCTGATTTTGTCTTCCCTTCCAAAATTAAGAGAAAGAAAGGACTGAGGACAAGAAATACCCTTCCATTGTATGCCTCCTTCCTTCAACCAGGTGCCACCTTCTATAGTTTTTACTGCCTTCTGGAAGTCGATTTAGGTAACATAGATTAATCCACTGAAACGCCAGAACCCTCATGATCCAATCACTTCCCCCAAACTCCACCTATGGGTATTGTTGCATGAGGAACCAAGCAGTCAACACGTGAGTCTTTGAGAGACAATTTATATTCAAACCATAGCAATCATAAAGCACAACTCCATGTATTTCCCAAGCATTCTCTTTCCTTTCCCACACTGTTTCTTATCACTTGACTCCACTGTTTCTTATCACTTTGTGTTCTCCAGGTATGGTGATGATAAAGAGAACAAAGGAAAAGGAAAATAAGAAAATAAGAAACAGACTTGGAAGAGCAGTAGGAGGAGAATAGAAAGAAAAAGTGGTGTTCGGTAACTGTAAAGGGATTTTTGTCTTCATTTTGTTCTCACTATATCTATACATTCATCTAACACTCAAAAACTTAAAAAAGGTTGGTTCTATTATTATCATTAACTCCTTTCTGTGTGGAGAAATGAGAAGTTGATGAACTTGAGGTAGTTTGGATAACTAGTGTGTTGGTTTGGGTTCTTAAATAAGCAGATGCCAAGATGGAAGTAGATATTCAAGAGGTTTTGGGGTGGGGGGATGTGTGTGAAGGAGAGAGGAGGAGGATGCAGGACTGGGACAGCAGATTCCTCAGAGCAGCATGCAGAGAGAGCAGCAGTAAGAGCAGAGAGTGAATAATTATTGAGTTGGAAGAGTTGCAGACTGCATCGCATTTCTGATGAAGTCTTGGTCAGGTTGATGGGGTGGGTGACCTGGAGCCAAAACTGTTCATGAGACTAGTCAAGCAGGAGTGGGCAGGCACCAGTGCCCCTGCCATCTTCAACCACTGAAGAGCCACAATTTAGGGAAAACATGGTATCAGCTGATTCTCCTGAAAAAAAAGAATCCAAATTGGTGGATACCACAGCTCATAACGTGCAGTATCAGGATTTGGATGTAGAATGGGTAACCTTCACCCTAATGTCACCTTGCTTTTAGAGGAAAGAGATTATCCACTAAAAGATGGGGATGGAGATGCTCAATTTTTAAGAAATAAACTATGCTAGGACAGTAAGTTCCAAACTGAGATTTCCTTTGAATCAAGAAGAAGCTCTGCACTTGCAGTGATTTATGGGCTCAGCAACTACAACATCCAGCAGAGAAATTTAGAAATCACTTGGTTTCTTTCTGTCTACCTCTCTTGATACCTGATTTCTTGTAGAAATTGAGGAACATTGCTATGAATTATTTGGGCTGTTGGAAAATGGTCCTATGAGGTACATCTTTAAAAGGATTAAGTTAAACAAGAGAGATGGACATGGTCTCTTCCAATGTACTTTCTTCCTAAAAGCTAACAAAATAAAAAGGACTCTGGGATTTTGTTCCTTTTGGAAGAAGTTCTTCTCATTTATTTCAACCCAGAGAGATAGTGTAGTTTCATGTACAAGCATATGAAGTCTGAAATTTTGAGGAAATCTAAGAAAGAACTGAGATGAGAGGAAGAGGGAAAAGTGGCTTATTTAATAGAACTTTGTCGAGGGGTTCCTCTGCTAGAAGCAGCATTTACTAAATTTAAATAATTCTAGAGAATTCAGTATCAAGAA
Organism: Glis glis; assembly: GCA_004027185.1. Lineage (NCBI taxonomy): Eukaryota > Metazoa > Chordata > Mammalia > Rodentia > Gliridae > Glis > Glis glis. The sequence goes on from PVJS01004349.1 coordinate 40,975, forward strand.
ATCTTAAAATCCCGCTGAAGCGTAAAATTTTAAATATGACTATGAATTCTGGATAAGTTATAGCTACATTGTTGTCTACACCATTACAAGAAATAGCTAAGATGGTATCCCAAGCAGGCTCACCTGATTCAGTAAAGAAATGCCGGAAATGCAGAGGGACAAAGAAGAAAATAAAAGAAGGGAGTTTTTACATGTACAAAATATGTACTAAAAGGAAGATTTACATGAACTAAAAGGAAGATTAAGCCCTCAGGGAAAGTGTAATGATTGATGGGGTCACTCTACCAAATTTTGTATATTTTCAAAAATATAGTATGTTTTATTTGCCACTTAGAGAAAGGAGATGAATCATATTAGATATAGATTCTCTCCTTTCAGGATATTAGTCTGATTTTGTTGTTAAGCAATTCATGATGAGATATTAGTACTAAAGGTGTTTCAGGTCACAGGTCGTACACTTTGGAAATCTGGCAGTAATCCATCCAAACCTTGACAAGGCTGATGTGTTCTTTTTCTTTTACTCTACTCTTGTTCCTTTGTATTATATCTTCTCCCAGATAAATCTCTGCTCTATCTGTAGTTCACAGCAATAATGCTGTTCAAGATTAAAAATTTGTCATATTATGAGACTGATGCTTTGTGGGAGAAAAACTATCAGGAAACTTATCCTGAGATTGGTGGGGACTGAGCAGGAGTAATGATTGGGAGTTGTGAGTCTTGTGCATCTGTTTATCCTCTGGGAAAATCAAAACACATAAGTGAGTCAGGGTTCAGCAAATACAAATTGAGATGTGTTTAATGGTGCTAAAGGAACAACTTTAACTCCAGGGGAAGTCAACTCTGGATATGGTTACTAAAGAGAATCAGATATACAACTAGACACTACCGCCTAGCACCATGTTAACTATGAAAATCTGGAGAAAGGGAGATGGTTTTATACTTATTTTAAGATTTTTATTTTTCTGTATTAAGAAGGGGATAGGAAACCATTACATTATGAATTTAACTTCTGTGCGAAATAAGTATTGCCTTACTAAAAAGATTCATATGGTGAAATTTTATAGTATATTTTATCTTATAAATCATCTATCATAAAATGGTTATTAGTCATATATCTTAATGCATGTATTAGGAGTGGTTATTAATAATGCAACCTCCAAAAAAGATAGATCTAGGTTGAAACCAAAGATTCAATATTTTTCTATCAATTTTCTGAATTGGCAACTTAAACTTTCTGAGTCTTCATTTCCCCACCCTTCATATTAAAATGATGAAGTAACATACCTCATAGTATGTGGTGCTTAATTTTATGTGTTTACTTCACTGGCCCTGGTATCAAGGTACAGAAAACACTTATTATACAAACAAGTAAATAAGGTACAAATTATTGAGAATCAAATTCAGAGTCAGCAGAGACACATAGTAATAAATCTAGGCTACTCAATCCAGCCAACCTGACTCAAGGGTCTATGAGCTCAAATTGTGACTTATTTTGCTTCAAAATAAGACATTGTTGAACAAAATTCAAGTAAAAGAAAAACAGAAATAGATTAACTTCTCTTTTAATTTTTTATATGTAATGTGGCTTCGAAGTTAATTTCAAAAGGATTCTGGGACAACTTCAGAGGCATCCACAAAAGCCCCAGAAGCTAAACTGCCCATCCTGTAAGTCTAGAGGGCAGAGGCAGACCAGGAGTCCGTGCCCTTACTCCCTCATACCTCTCTGAAGGAGAAGGAGTTCACTATGAACTGGACCAATGTTTTTAGATTTGCACCTCAAAGGAATTAAATATCCTGCACATAAATATCTTCAGATAAAAACCTAACCATTTTTGGTTTTCTTTGGCTGCAAGCAAATAAATGGAAATAACTCCCAGTCTCAGTTCAGGGCGAACAAAAGGTTATGGAAGAGATTATTGCAAAGTAGAAAAATCATCCCATGTATAGATCCAGGGGCTATGAATAAGCTCTTACCCATTGTGTTCATGCAAACAGGGACAATTTCCAAAATCTTCTAATTTTTCAGGGAAAGCCAGAAATATGAAAATTTACAAGAAATATTTTAACTTGTAGGTTTTGGGAGTGACTAACAATTTAAATATCTATATATCAATATAGATAATAAATCAATAGATTAATAGATATCTATAAATTTATTAATAATAATTTAAACATGCATTTATATATAAAATGAGAGGAGCAGCACAGTTGAACAGACTATATATATATCGGTAGAAGTTGGGGTGGTGGCACACACCTGTAATCCTGTAATCCCAGTACTTGGAAGGGTGAGACAGGAGGATTGCAGATTCAAGGTCAGCCTCAGCAATTTAGTAAGACCCTCAGCAACTTAGCAAGACCCAGTTTCAAAATAGAAAATAAAATAGGGCTGGTGGCCTCGTTCAGAGGTAGAATGCCCCTGGATTCAATCCCCAGTACCACAAAAAAAAAAAATTAAAAGACTATATCAGAGGAGAATTTTGACATAAGGAACTCCAATTTATGAATGCTAAATTTAAATGCTAATAAGGTAAATCAAATTATAAGAAAGAAATCCTTAGGCTGGGGATGTAGATCAGTGGTAGAGCGCTTGTCTAGCATATATAAGGCCTTGGGTTCAATACCCAGCATTGAAAATAACAAAAAATAAAAGAAACAAATCCTCTAGTTTTACTTCAAAACCAAATCATAGATTAATTCTCAGAAGATATTTATGCTATAATTTAATGGAAACTAAAGAGAAAGAGACCCCTTCACTGTTTATCACCAACTTTTCTAGTTCCCAATAAAAAGTTAGTGATTTTCTTTTTTTTTTCCAATTTGCCTGTTGGCCTGATCTCTACAGCTCACACAAGACAAACAATCGATGTAATTACCTGGATAATTCATAATAAGCAAGGTGTTCATATAGACTTCAGGATGCTCATTGGAATTTTAATTTCAAATTAGGCAAATTGACATATTGGTAAGTCAGATAAAGACTATTCACACTTATCAGGCAAAACCATAGAGGACTTATGCAAATATCTCAACCTCTTTTTAAAATAAAATGTTGCAAGTGCTGTGTGCATGTGTGTCGCTATCAGTATGTACTGCATTATGATGTGAAACTATAATGCACCAATAAGAGCATTTAAAAAATCAAATGTGGCAATTCAGTTAGTTTATCTTTGGAAGTACCTTTCAGTTAGCAGAGCAGTCTGACTGGGAAGGCTCAAAGTAAAACAAAGCTCTTTATCCAATCAATTATTACATAAGCCCCACATGATCTTATTTATTTATAACTGAATAGTCACTGAAAATCAGAAACAGGGGAGAAATCTGTTTTTTTGTCCTCCCCTGGAATAAAATAAAGGTTGGATTTTAAATTTAAAATAGATATATAAAAAACACCCACCACTGCACATTTGATTAGCTGATGACTGCTGACCCTCTGAAGATTTCAAACTTTGAGTGATTATATCCTACTGACAAGAATAGAGCCTTATAAAATGAAAAAAAAACAATCTTTCAAACCAGAATGATTATTTAAGCAATATTCTCTTTCCAGTGAGAATAGTAGAAGTTCTGAACCATATTTCCTGTGAGTGTAAGAAATAAAAGCATTGAATGTAAAATGTAAAACAAGAAAAATATGTTGTCAAAACTCCACCTCTGAGCTAAAGTTTCATGTGGATATTTTTGCCCTAATATAATAGTCCAGACATTTAACCTTAAGGAATAATGGCAATCTTTATAAATGCCAGTACTAAAAGTTCTAGTTTGGGAAATACAAGGTTTTTAAAATTATGTTTTCTGATTTTAGATAAATTCAAATCATAGACTATTAATCAGTAATGGAAGAGCCATTGGAGTGCATTTATCCAAACAAGTACCCTGAAGAAGTGCACCGTACAAAACTTACAGACCCCAGCTGCTCTAAACACATGCTGGTCTGCCTTGGATGAAGACCTTACTGTATATTTAAAATAATAATAATAATAATAATAATAATAATTAATAATAAACAGACATTCAGTAGGACCAGATGAAGATCATGATAAAATTGAAAAGTCAAGCAAAACTATTTTCCAAATGATGCGCTTTTGAAATTGAATAACCAAATGGACAATCAGGGTCATACTGTTATAGTATGACTGAAAAAACCCATTGACTTTACTTGAGCCTGCAGCTGTCTCCTTTGCTCCCTCAAACTTTGGGTCAGATTCCTGCTCAACTCTGCACATAAACATGTTAATTGCTTAAGACTCCCTAAAGTCTTAAACAATTTGTCTGTTTAAAAACTGGCAATACAAGGTCGATTTGTCCTAATTTCAACCAACCTCTCTCATCTCCCTTCAAGACTGATGACACTAAGATATGAGTAAGATATTTTTAAGATTCTGGGAACATTGAGTCTTGTAGACAAATCACCCTATGACAGGAATCAAGGCTGCCTGCTCCACCCCCAGGGTGAGTAATCATCTCATGGCTGAACCAAATTGTCCCCCTTAAGCAATAACAAATCCTATAGTAGAGTGAACAGGACCTAGCAGAACCAGACCTGAGATAACGATCAGCCCAATCACAGTTCCACCAAGACGTTTGACTATGCATAACCCCCACCCCTGCGCCTTTTGTCCTTCCCCTATATAATCCAAAAGCTCTTGTCAGTACCTGAAGACAGGATTTAGGATATTAGTCCCCCTGGTTCTTTCCGGGGTAGCCACACTAAATAAATAAATAAATACCTTTCTACTTCATCAGTACTCAAGTCTCTGATTGGACTTTGGAGGCAGCAGGTGGCAGAGCCTGGTCTGTTGGGACCCGCCAAGGCTCAGGCCTCTAGCCTAGGACTCCAGTAACAGTGGCAAATGTCACTACCATAGAAGTGATTTTGATGACTTTCTTCCTAATAAAGGACGCATTACTAGAGACTTTTACAGAGAAGTGTTCTGATGAAATGTAAGGAAAAAGCGAGGGGAAGGTAAAGGGATAGGTAATTCAGAGGTGATAGAAAAGAGGTTTTCCTCAAAATGAAAAACTTACTCTGGGTGTTTTTCAATAGCTGAAGCCGGCAAGGTCTGGCTGTCCATGAAATGACAACACATGTACTTAAAGCTCGATCTAATTGGAGAGCTTTTATACTTCCCGTCACCAAATGACAAGTTCAATTGACTTTTTTCACCAAAAGGAATAGTTGGACACAATTGTCTTAAATTGACCAGTAATTCAACCTGTGCCTACATAACACTAAAATAATAGATCAAACTGGGGGGGGGGTACAATCAGGAAGACTGGGTTCACACAAATTTAGTTGATTGATAGAGCATTTCACCTTCTAACCCGCCATTGCTGTATCATAGATAACCAGTCTCAGCTCAGCAGTAATTCTGTCAAACCCCCAAAACATTCTCCATTTTAACACCCGACCCAGTCCTCCATCACTGGAGTTTAGCCTTTGGGAAATTAATACTATGACATTTGCATTTTCCTACTTCATACTAAGTGGTGAGCTTGGCCAGCAAAGAGCAAAAGAATGAAACAAAGTCGGCTTCAGGGATGCTCCAAATCCCCTAATCAGAGGCGTGCAGCTTCTTGATAAAATTTCTAAAATTCTCTATTTTTCAACATTCTCTGGATAACATGTCAACTTTGGTACTACTGCAAACTTAGGTCTGCCTTTCCCAAGTTTCCCTAGTGCTTTAATCTCAATACTTTGCTGATAGCTTCTCTTCATTTTGTCGATGATTAGAGGGTTATAAAGCTAAAAGCTACTAGTGGATTACATTCCTTGTAATGGATTACACTTTAGCATTGGAGACTTTGCACAAAATAGCGACTGAAGAGGCTCTCAGATCTCTCTTAAAGGTAAGGGGGCAAAGATTTGCGAACTCTGCATTCTTTTAGTGATGTTAAAAACCACAGGTTTAAGCTGTTATTTGGTATGAGGCTGATCCTGAAGTGTCTGCTTGCTTTATGCTTCAGAAGTTACAAACATAACAATGTAAGATATCGCATTTGTTAAATAGCTAGTACTAACCACTCCACAATGTACATGTACTTCAAAACATTATGCTGTATAAGATGCATACAATGTTATCTGTCAAATTAAGAACCAAATTTAAAAAGGAATTTGCAAACATCCCTTCAAGGGTAGAATTCTGCAGCTTCTTAAATTTAAGAGGTCCCACCTGGCGTGGTGGCCCACACTTGTAATCCCAGTACTTGGGAGGTTGGGACTGGAGGATCCAGGTTCCCAGCTAGCCTGGGGGTGTAGCTTGGAGGTAGAATGCCCCTGGGTTCAATCCCCATTACTGCAAACAAAAAAAGAGGTCCCACCAACAGTGTAGAAGTTCCTACTTCCCCACATCCTCACCAGCATGTATTGTTTGCTTTCTTGACGACTGGCATTCTGATTGGGGCTAGATGGAATCTCAGTGTAGTTTTGATTTGTATCTACCTGATTGCTAGTGATGTTGAATATTTTTTCATGTGTTTATTGGCCATTTGTATCTCTTCTTTTGTGAAGTGTCTATTTAGTTCAATAGCCCATTTCTTGATTGGGTTATTTAGGTTTCTTTTTCTTTTTTTTTTTTTTGCAGTACTGGGGATTGAACCCAGGGGTGTTTTACCTCCGAGCTACACCCCTGGCCCTATTTTTTATACTTTATTTTGAAACTGGGACTCACAAAGTTGCGGAGGGCCTCACTAAGTAGCTGAGGCTGGCCGCGAACCTAGATCCTCTGGTCTCCGCTTCCCAAGTACTGGAATTACAAGCGTGTGCTACCACGCCCGGCAGTTTTTTAATGTTAAGTTTTTAAGTTCTTTGTATATTCTAGCTATTAATCCTCTATCAGAGGGATAGCTGGCAAAGATCTTCTCCTATTAAGCTCTCTCTTTATATTCTTGATGGTTTCCTTTGATGAGCAGAAACTTTTTAGTTTAATGTCATCCCATTTATTAATTCTTGTTTTAATTTCCTGAGCTTTGGGGGTGGGTCTTATTTAGGATGTTTCTACCTTTGCCTACATGTTGGGAGTGTTGGATCTAAGCCCACCTCTAGTAATTTCAAAGTCTCTGGTCTCATTTCCAGGTGTTTGATCCATCTTGAGTTGACTTTTGTGCAGGGTAAGAGGCAGGGATTTAATTTCATTTTTCTACAAGTGGATAATCAGTTTTGTCAACTCTATTTGTTGAAAAGGCTGTTTTTTTCTCCAACACATGTGTTTGGCCTCTGTGTTGAAAATTAATTGGCTATAAGTGGGTGGGTTTATTTCTGTAACTTTTATTCTGTTCCACTGGTCTATATGTCTGTTTTTGTGCCAATACCATCCTGTTCTTATTGCTATAGCTCTGTAGTATAATGTGAAGTCAGGGATTGTGATGCCTCCTGCATGATTCTTATTGCTGAGAATTGCTTTGGCTATTCTGGGTCTTTTGTTTCTCTACATGAAATTTAGGACTGATTTTTCTAAGTCTTGTAAGGAATGACATTGGTATTTTGATGGGAAGTGCATTGACTCTGTATATCACTTTTGGTAGAATAGCCATTTGGTCCCTGAGGGTCAATTTCCATTATAATTTCAAACATTTGAAGGTCACATTCTTTCGCCAAGTTCAAAATTATCCCTTTCTTGCATCAAAAATTAATTCCTTTGAGTATTTTCCATTTTAGCACAAATAATTTATTGCTAGATGCCTTTATGGGACAGCAGGAAATATGCTCACCTCTTCAATATCCTTTTAATAAAAATGAAGTGGAATCTACCAGGAACATTTAGTCACATCAGGAGGGAAAGAAATTTAACTAACTTGTTATTTTCTTAGGAAAGTGTTAAGACAGGGTGTTTTCTAAATAAGGTCTGATCTCTGTTAAATCTCTCTCCCTAGAAAGAAAGCCAATATTTGCCTTGCAAAATTATCCTGTTTCTGCTTTCTCTGCATGATCTGGGTAGAAAGTAAGAGGAAACTCATATTCTGTAAACTAAAGAAACCAAATTGCAAACAATGCAGTAGTGTCATGTGCAGACAATCTCTGCTTGTTATAGATTCTTCTAAAGCAAACATTTAAAAATCAGGATACATATGTTACACATTTTTAAAATATATTTTTTGCTTAAAATGGACCTTAAAGATTATTTTGCTCTCCACCCATCCTGCCATTACAAACATGAACATGATACAGGGCAGTGTATCAGTAAAGGTGCAGCCAGATAAACAGAAGCAGTAAGAGATGTATATGAGTAGATGCAGTGTGTTGAATTATGTCCCCCAAAGTGATGTTGAAATCTTAACCCCAGTATCTGTGAATGTGATCTTATTTGACAAAAGGGCCCCTTTAGATGTAGTTAGGTGTGGAGAGATGACATCATGCTGGATTACCTGAATTCACCCAAGCAACAAGTATCAATATAAGAGAAACATGGACGAAAGACACACAGGAAGAAGGAGAGAAGACCATGCAAAAATGAGGGCAGAGATTGGGGTTAGGCTGACACAGCCAAGGAATACCTGGAGTCATCATAGACTAGAAGAAGCAAGACTTGGCTCTTCCCTGCAGGCTTTAGAGCAAATCTGGCTCTTCCAATATCTCGTTCATATTTCTGGCCTACAAAATTATGAAAGTATACATTTCTGTTGTTTTAAGATAGTGAGATAATAGTAATTTGTACAACTGCTCTAGAAAATTAATAGAAGATAAGCCATTGAAAGGAGCAGGATGGAAGTCTTGGGAACAAACTAAAGTTGCATCCCATAGGTGGAATTTCTTCTTATTCCAGGAAAACTCAATTCTACTTTTAAGACCTTTCAGTTGATTATATCAGGCCTAGCCACATTATCTAATATAAGCTCTTTTACTCAAAGTCAACTGATTGTGACACCAGTCACATCTACAAGTTACCTTCACAGCAATACCTAGACCTATATTTGATTGAATAACTGGGGACGATAGCTTAGACTAGTTGTCACATACAATTAACCATCACAGAAGATAAATGACTTGCTCAAAGTCACAAATTTAGTAATAGTCTTCTTTCAGTCCAGTCGAATATTAAGATAACCTTCTTAGATCAGCCAGCTAGACTGCAACGAAAGATGAATACTGTCTAATATTTATTTATATGTACAGGATACAAAAATAACATATAGAGTCTTAGCAAAGTCTTCCTTAGAAACATGGCACCAAGAGTAGAAGAAAGCCAGGAATGTCATCTGCAGTTGAACTGGGATGAGAAAAGTCCTCCGGGGTGCTTGTTTACACAACAGTAGATGGTGACTATCCAGGTGACTAAAAGTACTTCTGTTTTATTGAAATGATTATCCATACAGTGGATGAATAGTGAATTATCCCAGAAATTATCACAGTGGGGCTTCTGAAGACCAATCAGAAGAAAGGGTTAAAAAAGATTGATGTATAAGAGACAGAAAAAAAGAGACTGACATGGCAACTTTAATTATGTGCTTGCTGTCTTTGGACCATGTCAATCTTTGTCATTATATCAACAAGTAAATATTCAGTTCTCATTTCTGTGAGAAGAATTTGGACCCATAGAGGGTGTTTATCAAGGTGATGAGTTCAGGGTAAGAACAGTTTCCTCACAGGAAAACCTTGCTGGATTTTCACCATAATAACTTTAATTAAACCTCCCCTAAAGCTTGATTAAACTTGAGACAAGTTTCTTCCTAACTATACGCCCCTGACCTTCCTTTTCTTAGAGTATTTTCTTTAGAAAACTTGAATTTTTAAATTCTTTCTCTCCCTTGGTATAAACCTTTGCCCAGCCTCTTGACAGTTTTATACCTGAAAACATCTTTTCCAAGACCATGGAAACTATTCCTTTGGAATCTGAGAAGATGGGATACTAATTTTGATAAGCACCAATTAGCAACACAGTGACCTTATCAGATTGATCAACCTCCCTAGGTACATCCTCCAGTGTTTTTCTAGGAGCTCACCCCAGTGATTAAATTTGCTCACACTAGATTTATTCCTAAAGCTAACCAAGGAGGTAAAAGATCTCTACAACAAAAATTATAAAACACTAAAGAAAGAAACTAAAGAAGATGGAAAGATTTCTCATGCTCTTAGATAGGCAGAATAAATATCAAAATGGTCATTCTACCAAAAATGATCTACAGATTCAATGCAATCCCTATTAAAATACTAATGTCATTCTTCACAGAACTAGAAAAATTAGTTCTAAAATTTATATGGAAAAAGAAAAGACTTAGAATATCCAAAGCAATTCTCAGCAATAAGAACCATGCAGGAGGCATCATGTACCTGACTTCAAATTATACTACAGAGCTATAGTAATAAAAATAGCATGGTATTGGCACAAAAACAGATACATAGACCAATGGAACAGAATGGAAGATACAGAATCAAATTCACACACTTATACCAAATTGAGTTTTGACAAAGGTGCCAAAAACATATGCTGGAGAAAGGACAGTTTTTCAACAAATGGTGTTGAAAACACTGTTATCCATTTGTAGAAAAATGAAATTAAACACAACCTCTCACCCTGCACAATAGTCAACTTAAGGTGGATCAAAGACTTAGAAATTATACAAAAAAACACAAATTTTAGAGGAGGGTATAGGACTAACATTCCAACAGATAGAAACTGGTAGAATCTTCCTCAATAAGATCCCCAAAGCTCAGAAAATTAAAATAAGAATTAATAAATGGGATGGCATTAAATTTAAAAAGTTTCTGTTTAGCAAAGGGAACCATCAAAAGTTTAAAGAGAGCCAACAGAATGGGAGAAGATCTTTACCAGCCACTCCTCTGATAGAGGATTAATATATAGGAACTTAAAAGACTTAACACTAGCCGGGCGTGGTGGCGCATGCTTGTAATCCCAGTACTTTGGGAGGCAGAGACTGGAGGATCCGGGTTCGCGGCCAGCCTCAGCTCTCTCTCTCTCTCTCCCTGTCTCTCTCTCTCTCTCTCTCTCTCTCTCTCCTTAGCAAGGCCCTCTGCAACTTCGTGAGACCCGGTTTCAAAATAAAGTATAAAAAATAGGGCCGGGGGCATGGCGCGGAGGTAGAACGCCCCTGGGTTCAATCCCTGGTACCGCAAAAAAAAAAAAAAAAAAGACTTAACACTAAAAAAACTCAATCAAGAAATGGGCAACTAAACTAAATAGACACTTCACAAAAGAAAAAATACAAATGGCCAATAAATATATGAAAAAAATGTTCAACATCATTCACAATCAGGGAGATGCAAATAAAAACTACTATGAGATTCCACCTAACCCTAATCAGAATGGTAATCATCAAGAGTACAAACAATAAATGCTGGTGAGGACGTGGGGAAACAGGAACTTTACTACACTGTTGGTGGGATTACAAATTAGTGTAGCCACTATGGAGATCAACATGGAGGTTCCTCAGAAAACGGGGAAGTGAGCATCATACAACCCACCTATACCACTCCTGGATATCTTTCCAAAGGAAACTGTGTACACACAATGAAATTCTACTTAGCAATAAAAAAAAATTACATCATTTGCAGGAAAATGGATGGACCTGGAGAAGATTATGTTTAGTGAGATTAGCCAGTCACAGAAAGAGAAGGGTCATATGTTTTCTCTCATTTGTGGAAGCTAGGGAGTAATTGAGATGTAAGAGGACATGTTAGATAAAGGAGGACAAACTCCAGTGGAGCGATGGAGGACGTCTGGGGGAGAATGGTGGGGGAGAGAGAGAATTAATGAAGGAAACACTTCCATTGACATTATATACATGTATGAAATTATCATTGCCAATCTCAGTATCATGTGCTGGGAAGGGGAGGGAGAGAGGGGAAGCTCACCAAGGGTTGCGTGCATGCATGTCCCTATCACTCTGAACTACATTATCATGTGACACTACAATGCACCAATAAAAGAATATTTAAAACATAAGGCAAGGAGAATGCTAAAATTAAAAACAAATCATGTTTTTTGTTTTGGTGGAGTTGAGTTCCACTCTTTTACTGCAATCGTCTTGCATAAAATCTTCCTTGCCTCTACAATCTGTGCAGTTTTCTCTGACAGCTCACATAGATCAGAATTTCCCAATCATGGACAGAGACATGAGGCGTTTTCATATGAGTCGAGGATATGTCAAAATAATGATACCCTCAGCACACAGAGAAGCTAATTGCAGCCAATGCACACAGCCATAGCCCAGCTATCTCTGGGTACAAGGAGCCTCTTTCATTTAGCCCATATCCATTTACTTTCATATAATTCTCTCTGTGAGTTCTTACGAGAAAGAGATGTGGGATCATAGCACGGATGATAGGAAGCACTAAATTCCTTAGTTAATATATATGTCACGAATACCTCCTACACAAGGGAAATACACCAAATGATGTGTGCATTACTAATGTATCACTTTGAATTTCACTATGATGTATAATTGCAATGCACCAATAAGATTATAAGAAAGAATACCTCCTATGCATAAATATTTTTCAAATCTAAAGAGGCTATGAGAGAAGCAAGGGAGGAGAAGCAGAGCTATTGTGCATAAGGAACTTGAGCTATAACCTCAAGTAATAAAATACTAAATGGGACATTTCAAAGAACTTAAGAACAAGTTACACAACAATGAAAACAAATTTCAAGAGGAATTGTGTAGCCGGGTGTGGTGGCGCACACTTGTAATCCCAGTACTTTGGGAGGTAGAGACCGGAGGACCCGGGTTTGCGGCCAGCCTCAGCTGTCTTTCTCTCTCTCTCTCTCTTTCTCTCTCTCCCCCATGCCCGGTTTAAAACTTTTTTTGCAGTGCTGGGGATGGAACCCGTGGCCTTATGCTTACTGGGCAAGTGCTCTACCACTGAGCTACATCCCCAGCCATAGTATGATGTATAATCACAATGCATCAATAAAAGTATAAGAAAATAAAAGAAAGTTTCCTTGAAATAATGTTTTCCTTCTCAGCTTTAAGATCTGTAGGTTTCTAGTCATTTCTTGCATCTCCACTTGTGGGAAATTCATGTTAAACTGTATTTCCTAATATTTGACCATTGGTAGCCATTGGAACCCTGAAGACCCTGATAACATCTTCAAGGTAGTAAAACTGCCATATCCCTTCAAATTTTGGCCGGTTGTGACAATGCTAGCTCCTTTTTGGACTGAAGTCTTCTTCCTGTACTCTATGTTCTATAATCAAGCTAATATTCAAACCTGGAGACCTCACAAAAGACTACAGAAACAGGGCAGCTAGGCAACGGTCTGGCACAGCCTGCCTTTCCAGGAAACCCCTGCCCTCTTGCTCACTCACTCAGTAACTGCATGCCAGGGGTGCCAGCTGTGTGCCAAGCCCTGTGCTGGGCCAGGTCACATCATGACAACCTCTGCTCTCAGAGTTGACAATTGATCGGGAGACCAACTACAGACACACAATCGTGGCGAGGAGAAGCGCAGACTTCTGTGAAGAGCAGGAGGACCTTGGCCAGGTCTCAAGGTCTGAAAGGCTCCGCAGAGGAAGTGGCGTGTCAGCAGCTGGGGCTCCAGGCACCAGCAGGAATCGGCCAGGTGAAGGTCTTGTGGCAGCCAGGTGGCCAGCCCTGCATTTCCTGGGGTGCAGAGGACACTCACAATTGCGTGCCTCATCCCACTTTCCTTTTGCAGGAGGTATTCATCTCCCTAGTCACTCCTAGCTCAGCTCTGTAATGAAAAAGTACCAGTTTGTCTCACACAGTGTCAGGGCCTTTGTGAATGGTGCTCATAGTGACATCCTCTGAGATCAACATTCTGACTCTACACTAAGAAGCATTGTGAGTAATGGAAATCAGTTCTTTTCTGAGCCTCATAGTCCTCACATATACATGGAATATTGCATACCTGCCTGACTGCTTTAGAGGGAGAAAAGGGGAAAAATAGTATTTTTCTTCTTGCTACATTGTAAGAAGAATTAAAGAAATGCTCCAACTCCTGCCAAGCAATTTTCCCTCAAATCAGTTCCTCCCGTGTTTCCATTTAATCATCATCATCATCATCATCATCATCATCATCAAAGCCTACATATGCTGTTTGCTAATATGATAAATGTGACTAGAGACACAATAGAAATAATCATTTTACTCTCTTAACAATTGTACGATAGTATTATTGTAGTTCAAGTTTACCAATGCAACAATGAGGCAGGAAGAGAATAAATCCTTGCCAAGGGTGAAGAGCCTGTGAGTAAGCCTCAGGTGACACCCTTTCACTTCCCAGCTATCTGCTTCTGGACTACTCTCTTCCTTATACCCTTAGTATTGTTTTCTGTTGTCTGTATTAAATGCAGCCTGGTCCATCCTCTTCTTTACAGCGCCACGTGAGAGCTGCCTTCATATGCTACAATCACAGAGAATTTCAAGCTGCTTCTTGAACAGGCAGTCACACAGAGTTACAGAATGTGACCGTGCTCTATTCTATCATCACTGCTCGGAAACAAACTTCACTGAGTGGTAGAGAAGAAACAGGTAATATGAAAGCTTCCTGCCAACAGTGTTAGAGGCCCTTTGAAGGAACAACGCCAGCCTCTATTTACAGACAACAGCGTGTGCATCCTTCAAGCCTCATGATTCATTGCCTCTATTCCAACATCTGGATTCATTTCAGAGCGGCAAATAGAGAAAATATGATACTATCAGAGAACCCTGTGTCTTTTATTTCCCTACAAGGTTTTAGCTGCTGATTATCATCATTGATGCACAAGATAACAATGAGGCACTTGCTTGTTTTCTCAGTTAAAACTAGTGAGAGGCTTTCTTTGGAATGGAGAGGAAATTGAGAATCCTAGGTAGTATATGGCCAGGCACTCTCAAGAAGCCCATATTAAGAAAAAAAAAAACAGCTGAATCTGTTACCATTTAGGGGTGCCCCTAAGAATATTCTCTATACATAAGATCACAGCAGGAGAAACAGGACTATGAAACAAAGAGTCCCAAACAAAAACATTCAAGCAAAGCTAAATAGTTATTGATAAATGTCAAACCATTTATTTGCTGAATAGTCCTGGCACCTCTCCTACAGGATGGAGTTGGAAGGATCAGCTGAATATTGGACAATATTGGTGCAATATAGAAACTCACATCACTGATATTGACACCTGGGCTTTCCACACTACCTTTTCCTAACAAAGGCTATTTCTTTTTTTTTTTTTTTTTTTTGCGGTACCGGGGATTGAATGCAGGGGCGTTCTACCTCCTCGCTACGCCCCCGGCCCTATTTTTTATACTTTATTTTGAAACCGGGTCTCACGAAGTTGCGGAGGGCCTCACTAAGGAGACAGAGAGAGAGAAAGAGAGAGAGAGAGCTGAGGCTGGCCGCGAACCCAGATCCTCCGGTCTCTGCCTCCCAAAGTACTGGGATTACAAGCGTGCGCCACCACGCCTGGCTCAAAGGCTATTTCTTATAAACAGAAAGCTGTTGTTGCCAAATGGTTAGGCTGATGTTTTCTGTTCCTTCTGTACTCTTAATAAATACTTCAGGTAGCAGAGAAGTGAATTATTCCTCTAGGAGAACTTTCTGTGGCATATTGAGTTTTATCTAAGCACCTCTCTCTATTGAATAGGAAGAGAGAGGAGAGACCTAGGAGCACTGAGTACTTGAAGGCTGAAATATGTTTTTTTTTTTTCAGTAAATGGGGGCAGATGTAATGGTGAGCTGGGAGAAGCAATACATCCTGCTGACTCTTTGTTTGGAAGTCTTCCCTAATTAATCTTGATTTATGTTTATCCATTTCACTTGATCCTTATTTAGCATGTCTTCTTGATTGGAAAAACTCAGACAATTTATTAATTTCTCAGATATAACTTGGAATGGTAGGTCTTTCACATAAATTTGCATAAGATCCAAATAAGGACATTCAAATAAAATACTTAGCACCATGTTTGGGCCAAAGCATGCACTTAACTAATATTAGTAGTTATATAAGCAAAGTTCATAGGACCTAGCGTATTGTAGGCACTTAAAAAATTATTCTCCATCACTCAACTCCTACCCTATATCTTTAGAATTTTAACTAATTGCAAACCCAACTCCAACTGCGTTTTTCAATTTGCAAAAATCACATTATCTTGCAATGAACAAAATTTATAAGTTATAGAGCCGGGCGTGGTGGCGCATGCTTGCAATCCCAGTACTTTGCGAGGCAGAGACTGGAGGATCCGGGTTTGCGGCCAGCCTCAGCTCTCTCTCTCTCTCCCTGTCTCTCTCTCTCTCTCGGTCTCTCTCTCTCTCTCTGTCTCTCTCTCCTTAGTGAGGCCCTCCGCAACTTTGTGAGACCCAGTTTCAAAATAAAGTATAAAAAATAGGGCCGGGGGCGTAGCGCGGAGGTAGAACGCCCCTGTGTTCAACCCCGGTACTGCAAAAAAAAAAATTGTAAGTTATAAATTGTCTCACTAAACATTCTTACTGCTATAATCCAAAAGACCTGACCACACACCTTAGAAGAAGGGAGATTTATTTGCTCAGTTTTTTTTTGAGACTCTGGGTTCAGTCCATGTAAGGCTGGGATCTGTAGATCTCAGGGCATGGCAGCAGGAAGCAGAGAGAGAGAAGAGAGCAAGGGTCTGCTCTCACATCATGGAGCTCAGAAGTAAGAGAGAACAACCAAGCAAGGGGATTCAAAGTCAAAAGCACAGTCCCCAAGGCCACACCCACAGAGACCCACCTTTTTAAACCACATCCCACCAGCCTCATGGATTTATCTCCTGATGAGAATGCAACCCTCATGACTTAATTATATCAATCTGAACCTTAATATAAGAGCTCTTCAGGGCACATTCTATATCTAACTATAACATAAATATAGTATGGAAATAGCACTGAGCATCAAGGCAGTTTCAGAACATCTGCTCTCAAAAAATATTGAGCTATGGAAACATCATTAATGGGAAATTTTTGAAGACAGCAGAAATTTTGTTTTATAGGTTCTAGCTTATTTGGATAAAATTAGTGAGATGTCAGACAATGATGGATATTGCTGGGGGTTTAGCCTCCATTTAATTTTGCAAACATTTGCAAAGCCACTTCTTGCCTCACAATATAGTGCTAGACTCTTTAGAGAAGCAAAATTTAGTAAGGTCAATCTATACACTCCCAAATTCATGGAGTTATTATAAAAATTAACAGAAAAATGGTGCAGCTTTTGTGAAGAAATAAAGAAAATATCACTCCGTCCTTTTTCAGTTGCAAATGACAAATCTAACTAGCTTAAAAGCAGGAGAAAGGTTGGGATGGGAAGACATAATACCTTAAGGAATTGAAGTCAAGGAGTATTTGGCTTCAGTTCTGGCTGGATTCAGAGGCTCACCTGATGCTATAACCTGTTTCTCTATGCTACCTTTACCTTAGCCATGCTTCCTCTATATTGATTTTTTAATAATATGATTCCTCTTTTCTATACTATTAGTTGTTGGCTAGGTCCAGTTTCACACTTTTATTTTAGCAAGTAGAAGGGAAAGAGAGCCTTTCTTTCCCCAAAATTTCTGCAAAAACAAAAACAAAACAGAACAGAACAAAACAGCAAAACATGAATCGGAACCATTATTTGGGTTTAGAATGTATAAAAATCCACAAATCCCTCAGGCCCAAAAGATGAAATGTTTTCACTGACACTGAGAGGGTCATGTGCATATCTGAGAATTTAGAAAATAAAGTCAGCCTTCCAAAACATTTAGATTAAATATAGCATGATTAGTATAGATTTTTTGAAGAACAAGCAAGGCATACCAAGAAATTAAAGAAAACAGTACAAGAAACATTAGATCTATGTTTGAAAGTGGCAAAAGTATAATTCAATAGTACTTCAAACAACACAAAAGTTTATTTCTTTTTGTATAGTCAAAAGTAAGAGAGGGAGTCAGCGCCCAGATGGTCAGATACATAGTAGTACAAGAAATTCAGGCCCATGTCCTCTGTTGTTTATGAAGTTCCAGCTCTTACATGACATTCTATCTAATAAGTTGTAGAAAATATAAACTTATAGAAGAAGCCCCTCTCAAGCCGGGCGTGGTGGCACACACGTGTAATCCCAGTACTTTGGGAGGCGGAGACCGGAGGATCCGGGTTCAAGGCCAGCCTCAGCTCTCTCGCTCTCTCCCTGTCTCTCTCTCTCTCTCTTTCTCTCCTTAGTGAGGCCCTCCCCAACTTCATGAGACCCGGTTTCAAAATAAAGTATAAAAAATAGGGCCAGGGGCATAGCGCAGAGGTAGAACGCCCCTGGGTTCAATCCCCGGTACCGCAAAAAAAAAAAAAAGAAGAAGCCCCTCTCCCTCAAAGATACATTTTGACATTTGGACTTACTATTTCCAGTCACATCCCATTAACCAGAGTTAGGTCAGATAGCCACATCTAACTCTAGAATAGGCTGGGAAATATGTAATTTTTATTATGGGCAACTAAAATGAGGGTTATTACATTATTGTAGAAAAAACAAAGAATAGGTATTTGGGGGGCAATTAGATACATTCACCAAACACACGGAAATTAATAAACATAATGTGTGATAAGTATTAAAGGTACAATAAAAATAATGTATGTGAGTTTCATCTTTCTGGGAAGCTATGAAATCTTAAAGTTGAACTGGCTTCCTGATAACTCTACCAAATCAGTGAAATGCTTATTCCTCTATACACTAAGAAGATTCTAGATAGTGATATAATGGGACGATGCCAGCTAGATGCTTCAGGCTCATCACAAACTTGTCAGCCGGGCATGGTGGCGCACGCTTGTAATCCCAGTACTTTGGGAGGCAGAGACCGGAGGATCCGGGTTCGCGGGCAGCCTCAGCGCTCTCTCTCTCTCTCTCTCTCTATCTCTATCTATCTCCCTGTTTCTCTCTGTCTCTACTTAGTGAGGCCCTCTGCAACTTCGTGAGACCTGGTTTCAAAATAAAGTATAAAAAATAGGGCCGGGGGTGTAGCGCGGAGGTAGAACGCCCCTAGGTTCAATCCCCAGTACCGCAAATAAATAAATAAATAAATAAATAAATAAATAAACAAACAAACTTGTCTTTGTTGTTCCATCAACAATAATCTTCTCAGAATTTTAATGAATTAATTTCTTAGCCTTGGGATTTTAGATCTTCCAGGAATTTCACAAATAGTAACAAGCAATGCACATAACAAGTTAAGAATGAAATTAAGGAAATCATTCTATTATTAAGAAATGAAGGCTGAGTGATTTAGTCTGAGCTATAGTAAAAAATAAGAAAGAAAGAAAGAAAGAAAGAAAGAAAGAAAGAAGAAAGAAAGAAAGAAAGAAAGAAAGAAAGAAAGAAAGAAGAAAGAAAGAAAGAACCAAGAAAAAAACAATCAAAACTAAGGCAATGTTTTAACAATTCCACATAGTCTAGGATAGGGGTCAACAATTTCTTTCTGAAAAGACCCAGATAGTAAATATTGTAGACTTTGAGGGTCATATGCAACCTTTGTCAAATATACTCAGTTCTACTGTTTTAGCCCCAAAATAGCCAGAGACAATATGTAAACAAATGAATGTTATTGTTCTCTAGTAAAATTTTATTTATGGTCACTAAAATTTTTACTTAATAAAATTTTCAAAACATAAAATATTCTGCTGCTGATATTTTTTTTCACCTTTTAAAAATGCCAAAGCCTGCTGGGCATGGAGGCGCACGCTTGTAATCCCAGTACTTGGGAGGCGGAGACCGGAGGATCCGGCTTCACTGCCAGCCTCAGCTACTTAGTGAGGCCCTTCACAACTTCGTGAGACCTGATTTCAAAATAAAAAGGATAAAAAATAGGGCCGGGGGTGTAGCTCGGAGGTAGAATGCCCCTGGGTTCTGGGTTCAATCCCCGGTACCGCAAAAAAAAAAAAAAATGCCAAAGCCTGTTAGCTTCTAGACCATAGAAATACAGGGAGCAGGCTGATTTGGGCTGACTCCTGCTGCTTTACAATAAAATACATACTTTTTAGTCTTGTTTTAGTCTTGAATTTAAGATTCTCAGTAGTATGGACCCAACATTGCTGTGGTTTAAATATTTCTATTTCTTACAAAATTCATGTTAAGTCCTAAATGAACAGAATTAAGAAGTGGAGCCTATAGAACTGATTAGGCTCAAAGACTCTACCCTCATGGGTGGGGTCAGTGCATCCTGGAAGGAACTACCTAGGCTTTTTTTTTTTTTTTGTCCTGTCTGCCATTTGACACAGTGTTTGTCTCCTCCAGAAGACTCAATGATGAGGTGCCATCTTGGAGCAAATATGGGGCCCTAAACAGACACTGAACTTGCTGATACCTTGATCTTGAACCACCAACCTCCGGATCTTTGAAAAAATTAATCTGTGTTCTTTATGAATGTCTCAGTCACAGAAATTTCATTCTATTAATGTAAGCAGACTAAGACAAGTGTACATTTCGAGTCCATAGATTCTCTGTACATAACTAGTAGTACAAAATAGATTATACACCCTAAATAATCTCCCACTATCCCACCTATGTCTCTTGATATGATATTTAGATCCTGACACTGAGAACATTATAATACGTTGAAATGTAGCTTTTCATTTGCAATTGGAAAAAAATCACTACCAAGGGAAGAAAAAAAGGACAGTAGTATCCCTTTGGTTTTCTTTTGCCTTTCCAGTTACCTGAGGTCAAGCAAGGTCTGAAACAAAAGAATAACTCTAGAAATAAAGAGGAAGGTCATAGTCACATATTTTTATTATAATATATGGCTACTATAATTATTATATCTTATCATTAATTGTTGTTAATCTCTTATGGTGTCAAATTTATAAACTAAGTAGGTGTGGTGGTACACACCTGTAATCCCAGTACTTAGGATGCTGAGACAAGGAGGATCGCAAATTTGAGGCCAGCCTCAGCAACTTAGTGAGACTTTCAGAAACCTAGCGAGGTCTTGTTTCCAAAAAAAAAAAAAAAATGGGTGAGGCAGCTGTGGGTATAGCTTGGAGGTAGAATGTCCCTGGGTTCAATCCCCAACATACACACACACACACACACACACACACACACACACACACACACACACAACTATATACTGAACTTTATCCTAGGTATGTATGTACAGGAAAAAAACACAGTATATATAGGGTTCAGTACTGTCTGATTTCAGGCCTCCACTGGTGGTCCAGGAACATATTTCCTAAGATAAGGGAGACTATTGTCACTAAAATTAAGCCTCCATATCAAAATGAATTCTCTTTACTCTAAAACCCCAAAGTACATGAAGAAACTAATGTTGAAAAAAAGTAGTCACGAGAATCAATTTAAGATAGAGATTGACAAAGACTAAACTACTAACAATGTTGAGCATGGGCAAACATAAATTAAGAGCATTGTTAAAAACACAACTGAATACAGAAATCCTAGAAGTCTAAAATACTCTCTCAAATGTGGACTGATGAAACAGATGATGAATAAGCAGTCAAGAAAATTAAAATTTGAACAATTCACTAAACTATATTGATTACTCATTCTAAACAAAACTAAATCAAAATGCATGTAATAACAGAATAAGTGTCAATAAGGCTGTTTAAAAATGTATGGCCAAATTTTCTACCAAGTCTGATAAAAATATATTTTTTAAGATAAAGAGTTGAAAGTTTTTAAGCATCTTAATTCCAGGAACATCTCCAATTTTTAAAAAGTTCATTCCAATTATTACCAATATGATTAAAAATATTTATCTAAACATTTATTTGTATCAGTTCTTTTTTCAATTTACTGGTGCATTGTAATCATACATCTTGATGAGGTTCAGGGTGGTAGAGGCATACATGCACACATTACTCATTTAGCCCTCCCCAAATTCCTACCCCATTCCCTCCCTTTCCCTCCTTCTCCTGCTCAGCATAGTGATTGACTTTGATAAGTTTGTTTATGTACATCATGTCAATTAGGATGTTTCCCTCTCCCCCCCCATCTCCCTCAGTTAGGTCACCTTCTTTATTCATCTAAGGTTTCTCCTTCTTTGTCTGGAGTCCCTCCTATGTCCCATTTTCTCCCTAGCTTCTGCATATTAGGGAGAGCATCCAACTTTATCTCACTTAGCATAATGTTCTCCAATTCCATCCATTTCCCTGCAAATGACATAATTTTGTTCTTCTTTATGGCTGAGTAAAATTCCATTGTGTACATATCCCATAGTTTTGTAATCCATTCACCTGTTGATGGACATCTTGGCTGGTTCTGTAGTTTGGCAATTGTGAATTGTGCAGCTATAAACATAGATATGCATGCATTAGTCTGGTAGTTTGGTTTCCATTCATTCGGGTAGATACCTAGAAGTGGTATTGCTGGGTCATATGGTAGGTTCATTCCCATTTTTCTGAGGATCCTCTACACTGTTTTCCAAAGTGTTTTCACTAATTTGCAATCACAGCAACAATGTATTAAAGTGCCTACTTCTCCACATCCTCATCAGCATTTGTTGTTTGTATTTTTAATGATTGCCATTCTAATTGGGGTCAGGTAAAATCTCAGGGTAGTTTTGATTTGCATCTCTCTGATTGCTAATTATGTTGAACATTTTTTCATACATTTAGTGGTCATTTGTATTTCTTCTTTTGTGAAGTATCTATTAGTTCACTTGCCCAAATTTTGATTGGGTTATTTGTTTTTTAGCAGGGAGTTTCTTGAGTTCTCTGTATATTCTAGATATTAGTCCTCTATCAGAGGAGTAGCTGGCAAAAATCTTGATAGTTTCCTTTGCTGGACAGAAGCTCTTCAGTTTAATGCAATCTCATATATTGATCCTAGTTTTAATTTCTTGTGCCTTTGGGGTCTTGTTGAGGAAGTTTTTGCCTGTGCCTTTGTGTTGAAGAGTTGGACCTATGCCCTCTTCAAGTAGCTACAAGGTCTCTAGTCTAATTTCCAGGTCTTTGATCCATCTTGAGTTGACTCTTGTGCAGGGTGAGAAATGGGTTTATTTCCATTCTTCTGCATGTGGTTAACCAGTTTTGCCAACACCATTTGTTGAAGAGGCTATCTTCTTTCCAGTGTATGTTTTCGGCTCCTTTGTCAAAAATCAACTGACTGTTAAGTGTGTGGATTTGTTGCTGAGTCTTCTATTCTGTGCCATTGGTCTATGTGTCTGCTTGTATCAGCTTTTGCTCATGGATATTTATTTTTTACTTTGGGTTATAATCCAATGCAGTGATTGTTGCTAAAATTGTTCCAGCTTTGACCATTGGGAGCTCTTTCAACTGGCTACCCTGTCTCTCTCACATAAGCCCACAGACTTTTTTTTTCTTTTCCTTTTAACCCCTTCCTTTCCTTATGGCACTAGAACTATGCTCCAGGTTCACCATATATATTCATTGCCCAGACCTAGAATCAGCCAATTCTCCAAAGAGCTCTAGTTCCTTTTATTGACATATGGAAATAGAAACAAACATCTAAATGTATACTATTTATTTACTTATCTTCAATCTTCATTTACTAAGGTTGAAACAAACTCAACAGAGCTTGCTTTGTCGAGAAAAGAGACCCTTGCTTTGAATGTGAAAGTGTTAATAATGCAAATGATGACAATGAAAATAACTCAGAGAAAATGAAGAACACAAGATTGTTTTCTGATCACTCGGACATATGACCCTTCATATATTGAACTGTTTCATAGTCATAATTGATGGGGAAGTACAAAACCACACTGCATTAGTTTCAGAAATGTACTAGTTAATAAACCAAGAAAACTCACAAACCCTAAGTGGCATTTACAAGCAAAACCAAGAAATTAGTTTAAAGCAAAAAAAGTATTTGAAAGAAAAAGTAAGGAATCAAAAAGAAAACAGAAACAGATGTCCACTGTTTCAGATATAAACACAATGGCTTACATGCCTTTCATGAAGTAACAACTGAACAAAAGTTGCTGAAATATTAGGGGAAGACTATATCAAATACATTTGTTTAGGAATTTTGACACAGAAGATCACTCAAATCCAACTTAATACACTGGGAATTGGTTAATGATGTAGAAGATGAACACACAGAACAAATAAACCTATAATTTTTTATGGAAACTTGATGAAGACAAAGATATTATTATTATGGAAATTTATTCAGTGTAGGTTATATTTGAACATGTTAATGATATGAAAAAATTATTTTATGCAGCTTAATTGCCAACAAACCAACCAGCTCTGCAATGTGTTAAAATTTGAAGGATTATAGTGTTAACAAACACAATTCAGAGTTTAAGGTTTGGGGAAGAATGGGTTTTGAGTTTACAATTGCAGTGACAGGAAAACATTCTGGATTAATTATCCTGAGTAACCCATAGTATACCAAGAAAAATAGTCATCATCTTTACCATCTTTTTATATTTCAATCAATTATAAATCATTTACAGAAGTGAAATATAGGGGTTACAAGTAACAACTCTCTGTGCTGAGTGGTGTAGTGAAAAACATGATTTAGTAAAGGCCAATCAAAATCTCAATTTCACATTACTTATTTTAGTATAGGGGAGTTGAACACAAATACTAATCATTGTGTGTTTAGTTAAGATGGTTTTCAGTGGGAAATAATCTGTCA
This sequence comes from Glis glis, assembly GCA_004027185.1. Taxonomy (NCBI): domain Eukaryota; kingdom Metazoa; phylum Chordata; class Mammalia; order Rodentia; family Gliridae; genus Glis; species Glis glis. Next base: position 65,476 of record PVJS01004349.1, read on the forward strand.
AGAAAGTTTGAAGTTTGAACAAAACAATAGAAGTAAATTAATATCCCAACTTGCCTATTTGTTTGATCTCATCAATATTTTTCTGATCTTTTATGATTTTTCATGAAAGTAAGAAAACAACATATTATTGAATGCCAAATATAAAAAGGCAAAATAGTAGTTATATGTTTGGAAGCACAGTGTTCTATGATATAATTTCATAATTTAACAACATATTAATGAAGTAGGTATTTATCTCGATATTATATATCCACACAAAGATATTTCAAACAAATTACAAAATTGACATAACATTTTAAATTTTATTTCCCATAGAAAGGAGTCCTACCCATAAGAAATACATGGACCTAAATTTAAATTCTTCCATTGATAGGTCATTTTAATTAAATTATAACCTACAGGATAAATTATTGGTACTGCTTACTAAAAAGATATTGAAGATGGAATTTGAAAGTACAGCACTATTTGCTTCATTTGGAATAAAATTTTAAAAGAAATAACTTGAGGCTGCTAAGACTGCCTTTAATATCTCTGTTCACATTCCTTTTGACATACTTCTGAAAAGCTATAATCTACTGTGAGTATTAATAAAACAAATCTTACAAAATTCAGGTATGCTATATCCCCTGCAAACTGCATCATTATCAATCCAAACTAAACCAAATAAGTCAACAAGCAAGAAGTAAACCTTGTCACATTAAGAATTTACAGAGTGACACACAGTGTTTGTTTAAGGTATGTTTAAATTTTTAAATTTGGGACCTCTCTATTTCACTCACAACTCTTTTGTTAAGTTACAATTGCAGATTGACAAAAATAGATTGTGAGTTTAATAGTGATTTCTATACTAATCACATACTTTCAATGAGCATTGTGCATAGATTCTTAATATTTTTTCTTCCTATTAATTAGTGTTTTGCTTATGTCTTTAAATATATTTCATGTCTAGAAATGGCTTATATTTTGCATTTTCCTCTCATTATCCTTAGCTTTACAAAAATCTGGAAAAAGTGAAATAAGATTTTTTTTACCCTAGGTTAATTTTAGAAATCTTTTCTAGATTTTTTTTATTCTTTCTTTGTCATTGACCTTCAGCTGGGGAAGTCACATTTCCTTCTAATTAACAGAACATAATGGAAAAGATGAAAACAGTTCAAATAATACTATAGAAATGTACTAAGATATCACTACCAATTTCACTAACATTTACAGGGAGGAAGGTGCAGGGTGGAATGCAGAAGGGAATTCGCCAAAAGCTGTGTGCATGTGTATTTGTATCACATTGAACCTCATACGATATATGCAATGCACTAATAAAAATATTAATATTTTTTAAAGATGGAATTTTACTGCTGAAAGAGTGACAAATCGGCTGTGGATTCTTTTGTTGGCTCCTTGTTTGACTCTGGCTTGCTGGCTGTCATGTTGTGAGGAATCCCTCCTTCCTGACGGGAAGAGGCCTTTGGGACCAGCAGCCAGAGAGAAACTGAACCCCTTCACAAGCACTTAAGTAGACTTGGAAGGAGCTGTGACTCTGAGTGGAATCTTCAGGGGACTGCAGATCTGGGGGGCCACCGTGGCTGCCTGCCGCAGACATACAAAACTGGAATGCTGACATACAAAACTGAGATAATCAAGGTTTGTTATTTAAGCAGCTGACTTGGGGACAATTTGTACAACAATAGATGGGTTTCATGTAAATAGAAACATTATGAAAGGCAATTTCAGTAAAGGTGTTGGAAACTTTCTGTCAGGGTGTAAAATTTGGCAAGAAGGAAATCTGCTCTGATAAGGTAAGAGAGAGAGAGTCCAAGGTGAGGGCTCTGGAAAAACACAACAGCACAGATCAAATATTTCTTTAGGTTAACTGATAGGTGTCAAAAAAATGGAGACATAACAGCAGTCTCTGCTTGGGCCCAGGGTTAGTAAAGGTGCCTTCTATGTGACACTTCATGCGTCACGATTTTCTGCATTAATTCCGAATTCTTAATAATGCACTAAAATATTACGAATCTTGATTGCTAAGGTTTTATTTATTTATTTTATTGTTTGCTCTTTTTTTTTTGCAGTACCGGGGATTGAACCCAGGGGCATTCTACCTCCAAGCTACACCCCCGGCCCTATATTTTATACTTTATTTTGAAACCGGGTCTCACGAAGTTGCGGAGGGCCTCGCTAAGTAGCTGAGGCTGGCCGCGAACCCGGATCCTCCGGTCTCAGCCTCCCAAGTACTGGGATTACAAGCGTGCGCCACCAGCCTGGCTTGCTCTTTCTTAATATTTATGTTCCAAGTGAGCGCCTAGTCTTGGCCCTACACCCTGGAGGGCAGGGCCTGTAGGGTACAGAAGGCCTCCCAAATGTGCACTTTCTTTTTCCTTTCTATACTGTAGGCACCTCCTGGGAATGCCTTTCTGTGACCAGTGCAGGCAAACTCTGCGGTGTAATTGTTGACTGTCAGTGACAAGTTCTGGGCAGGTAGAGGGGACAGCAAGAGCTAGGTACAGATGCGGATGGACCCACACCTACCAGGAAAACGACATCCAAAGATGGGGTGGGGGAGGCAGCTTTCTGACCAGGAAAGCTCCGGAGACTAGTCAGTCTAGTTTGATTAATCCGGATCATTCAAGTATTCTAAGGAAGGCAGCACCTCAACTCCTAGCCCGCCCCCGCCACGCCCTTTCCAAGGTGAGCAGAGAAGGGCTCTAGTGGAGTTGGTACCTCCTGCCTCTGGGGTCAACATCACGCCCACCTGCATGTGCAACCTTCGGGACCAAAGCCCTGTCCACTAGGAGCCCCTGACCTGCCTTGCTCCCAAAGACAGAAGAGAATCCCTGACTGTGGGAGGTTTTCTAGCATGAAATGCTGCATCCCCTCCCTGGGGCTTTGACTAGCACTACGCAGAGAGGGCTTTGCTCTCTGCTCTCCCTTTAGACAGGATGGGCTAAGGTCCAGGAGCCAGCCCCGGCTCCCCTGGCCTCTGTGTGCTCTGTGTGCAGAGCCCCTAGTCTTGGACTCCCATGTTGGACGATTCCTACCAAGGACAGAGAGACTGAGCGCCGGGCAACATAGCAGGAGATGGTAGGTGAAGCAGGTAGGAGAGCAGTGTGGGTACAGGCTCTGTCTCATACAATCACTTAACCAAAAGCTCTAGACGGAAAAGATGCATCCACATGAATATGCCCCAAAGGACCCACCTTACTCGGTACTGAGTCAACACTGCCTTTCAAAACCAACCCTCCTTCCTCCCACTCTCCCTCCCTCCCTCCCTCCCTCCCTCCCTTCCTTCCTTCCTTCCTTTCTTCAACATGGCAAGTCAAGGAAGGGTTATTTGTACTGTGTCATCGACTGGAACTAATAATTACTTTGCTACTGTTATTCACCCTTTTATTCTTTAGGTACCTTCTCCAAAACTGGCCAGTTACCTACTAAACAGTGTTTGAAAATGTTCAATTATACCATGCACAATCCTTCCAAGAATGAAGATACACCATGAAAACTTCATGATTTTTGTGAGTAGTTAGCCATAAATTAGACTCAAAATTTTCTGAAAAGTAACTTGAATAGGAAAATAAGGTGGTTTAAATTTTTCTGAAAAGTAACTTGAATAGGAAAATAAGGTGGTTTAAGAATATTCATCTTTCTGTTAAATGAAGATTTTGTGTGTGTGTGTGTGTGTGTGTGTGTGTGTGTGTGTGTGATGCTGGGGATTGAAACCAGGGGTGTTCTACTTCTGAGCTACACCCCCAGCCCTATTTTATTTTTTATTTGGAAACAGGGTCTCACTAAGTTGCAGAGGACATCACTAAGTAGCTGAGGCTGGCCACGAAACCTGCGATCCTCCTGTCTCAGCCTCCCCAGTATGGGGATTACAGGTGTGCACCACCATGGCCAACTAAGCCAAATTATTAAAAAAAAAAGACTAACGCATAGATGAGACAATAAAGGTGAATTTTCACCCCCATCAGCCTATCAGTATGCAAGGAGAGTTATAGTGCATGAAGAAAAGTTCAGCATTTCCATTCTATCATAATATATTTGTTTTGTTTCTGTGTGTTTATGTGTCTGTGTGTGTGTGTGTGTGTGTGTGTGTGTGTGTGTGTGTGTGTGAGAGAGAGAGAGAGAGAGAGAGAGAGAGAGAGAGAGAG